>JAOUQT010072279.1:0-10247 GCA_025769995.1 Xyliphius kryptos
AACACAAAAACAGAATTCGTAAGCAATTTTCGTCCTGGCGCTTCTTATTTTTGCCCGTTTCTGTGATGCTCCTGCACAAAAGATATCAGTCCCCCAACAGGGGACTAACAAAAACCAGAACACAGTTGGACTACAGTCTGTAATTGTAAAACTACAAAGCCCATCTATATGGTAAGTGGAGGAAAGAGACAATGGAGATTTGGGACGCAGCCCATGTGCACAATTAAGCAAAGGCTCATAAAACTAAAGAACAACATATATTCATCAGCATCATTTCTATCCATTGGTTTCAGTACGATGGTAAATAAAGAGTTAGACGTTCCACCAGACCTCATGATTTCCACATTGGGGTTGTTCTCCCCTCTGAAGAACATGTTGCTCCTGTCGGTTCTAACGACGTCCTTATCCACCGTGAACTGCACCTTCCTCCAGAACTCACTGTGCTCCTCAGGACTCATCGACAACCTCGAGAAAAATAAAGTGGAGAAATGGAGTCAGTAGGAATACAAGCCGCATCTTCAGTCTGTTCGGCTTTAATACACAAGCGAACGGAAACGCCGTGTTGCATTATGGGGGAGAACGTGATAACAACGTGAAAGTTGTACGGCTATTTGGAGGAGTGATGGCTTTGGAGTTTAAAGATTTTAGATGAATGTTTCGTAATACAGTCCGGCAGGGCTGCGACGATACGGCCTAAAATGACTATTGCGATATATTGAGCAGTTGCGATATATTGAGAGCACCTCGATGACGTCAGATAAATGCCAACGTAAATACTTCACAGCCATATTGATATTTTTTTAAGATACCGAAAATATCGATATGAACAAAATGACATCTGGTATCGTCATAAATTTCGGTATCGGTACAATTTCGGTATATCGCCCGGTCCTACAGTGAGGTTTGTGGCAATTAAAAATCTGAACCATGTGAGCTGCCGTGCGACCATCTGGCTATCAGCTGAGCTGACTCTAGATCAGGCCATGTACAACCGGCCGTGCGAGAATCTCACTGCTTTCCGTTGCCAAAACATCCGATGACGACATAAACACGTACGAATAAAAAGACAGTGCCATGTGACCTGCAATGTCTCAGCATTATACATTCAATTATTATCATCCGCTTACTCCTCTACGGGGGTCATGGTGGGGTTTCCCATGACTATCCAGGGGGGAATGTATCGGGTGCTGGGCAGACACACCCAGGACAAAGCGCCAATCCATTGCTGGGTACACACACACACACACACACACAGCCACACACACAAACACACACTACACAGGGCAATCTAGAGCATTCAATTTACATTAGATCCATATTTTTGGACTTTGGGAGGAAACCGGACAATGGGGCCCATATTTTGGATTGGGTCCCCTGGTGAGTCCCCAGTGGAACATTTTGGGAATGTTTGATATCTCTCTGAGTGTAGAGGTTCTCCTATATATCTCTGCCAAACTTGAAGTTTGTGAGGTGAGTGGAAGTGCCCAATTTAATCAGGGCCCGTGTTTCAGATCGGGTCCCCTGATGGGCCCCCGGTGGGATTTTGAAAGTGAAAACTGCTTAGTTGTTTCAAGTGCATGATGGGGAATGACGGCGCGTAGTTTCAATCTTGTAGGTAGTCGGGAAGTGGGAGAATTAGTGATGCGTGAGTGAGTGAGTGAGTGAGTGAGTGAGTGAGTGAGTGAGTGAGTGAGGGCTTTGGGTTTTATACATATAGAAGATAAGATGCTTGGTGTGTGTCACCTATATAGCGACATTGCACGGGTAAAGTAAAGGGGAGTACACAAGGTGCTTGGCATCCTCCGATTGGCACACGGGTACAGTAGAGGGAAGACACAAGGCAATTGGTGTATAATAATTGGTGCACGGGTAGAATGTAGAAGAAGATGGGATGTAGAGGAAGATGGGAAGTGATTGGTGCACGGATACAGTGGAGGAAAAGACACAAGGTGCTTGGTGTAAACTGATTAACGCACGGGTAGTTTGGGGGATTTTAGTTCCCAGTACAATGAGATATTTAGAAAAAGTGTAGTTACTGTAGTTACTGTAGTTACTTAATCTGATTGGCTGAACTTTTTGTCCAACCCTGACATTATTAACAATAATGTACACCTCTGAGCACTTCACGTTCATTTTAAACATGATATACAATTCATTATTTTACTCCGCGTTCATTATGGGAAATGCAGATTAAAATAAACAGCCAGATTTTTTCTAATGGCCACTAAACCTGTTGTGGCTGTTCTTTATAAATGTTTATCTGTAATTTTTCCACTAGATGCCATTTTTTAATTGTTAAAGAAAGCGGTATCCTGTTATTCAGCAATCAATGTTCACTTAAAAAAACAGACTATAAAATGCGGAAGACCCAAACAACATATCAATCCTGTGATTTATTTAAATTAATCTACAACCTTGTAAGCCTTTTTCTATACCTCTAAAGACTAAAGCCCTCACTGACTCATTACTCATTCATCACTAATTCTTCCACTTCCTGAGAACCTGCAAGGTTGAAACTTGGCACTGTGATTCCATATCATGTCCTTGAGAAAAACTAACTGCTTCTCACTGTCCTAAACTTGAAGGTTTGTTTAATATCGCCATTGAACGCAAGGCCCCTTACCTTCAATTATTCATTCGCTATTGCCATTAAACACAACACCTCTGATAGATTGGGTCTTCCCGAGTACCTACAAAGCTGAAGCTTGGCTCCATCATTCCTTATCGTGGCCTTGGAAAACCTACGAATAAATTCACGTAAGAAAGCAACTGCGTGGACGCCGTAGTCACAACTCCATCTTTATTCATTCCACTTATTCATTTCAGATTTTTAATTGCCACGAACCTTACCCTATAATAATACATTTATTTTAAATATATAAACTCCAAAGCCACTTTACTAAAGTGCAATACATATGTAGTCCTGCTGCTTTTCTTTTGGTTTTAGACTGCTGGGTTTTTATAATCAGGCACCTGTGTGGTCATTACTGGGTGCCTTTGCACCTCGGATATAAAGGGAATGCTGCATTCTCAGCAGATCAAATTAAATATGACAGGGTGGCATTTGCGCGGATAGAGTGGCTCTGTGCCGGAGATGGTGTGGGCATTAGGCAAAACCCTTTTGCATTGATTTGTCATTGAAACCCCCAGCATGTGACGAGTCTGATACGAGAGACGGATTTCGTCCAGACGCTCAAGGTGTGTTGCGAGAGAATCCCTCATTCTCATTCTTACTCCTGCAGACTGCAGAGAGAGCCACTCCATGTGAGGCATGTGGAAATAGCTTCTAATTAACACATGAGGATTATTAATGGCAGCATTATTACTCTGCCCAGGAGTAATTAATTAGTCCCAGAAAGGCCAACCTATCCTGGAAACCTGGCCCCCATCCTCTCTCCACGCCACCGTACCCTACATGCTTTGCAGAACCTTGTAAGTAATGTTTTCTTGTCGTCGGAAAACATCAGGATTTTATTAAAGAACCACACAGCATACTTAATAAAGAGAATATGCCGAGAGCTCTGAACTGGACCTGCATTATGTGATCCGTCTCAATATGTCGACCGCAGTACCACAGCCATGCAGCCCAGGTGCTGATGCTGACGGCAAGCCTGGATTCTCGGTCCGGTACTGATTTAATAGCAGTGCACCGTTTCCCTGTGGGAGCGGGATTAAGCACACGCTCTGCACTCTGCCAGTGCCAGTTTGTCTCTGTGATGGAGCGTAGAAGCGTGGTTTTATTCTGTACTCACTGTCCGAATGTAAATCCCACGGTTAACATGCATAACAATCTCCTTGATGTGGATTGGTGCGATTTCGGACTCCTGACAAGTTCAAGTTTAAGTAATTTATTTATATAGCACTTTTTACACCAGTTTGTTGTCACGAAGCAGCTTTATAGAGTTCAAAGCCTAAACCCCCAAAAAGTACGCCGAAGCGACAGTGGCAAGAAAAAACTCCCTGTTAAGATGTTATATATTATTTTCTAGGAAGAAACCGTTTAATGACCATGGTTTAGTGGGGGACATATCCTCCTTGAGCAGCTGGGCAGCATTTACAGTGTAGGACAGCCATGTACAGATTGTATAGATCAGTCCATTATGTGTCCATATAGTCCATATATATTTCACAATAGTAAAAATTACTTGAAGTATATGAGTTCATTGAGTCCATCCTCCAGGTCTTCCAACAGAAGTCCATGTTCCTTTAATAGTCGTCATATGCGCAGTGCTCCGGCAGTGGCCTAGACGAGGAGACAGGGACTTCTCAAGACGACACCTCAGAACCCTGTCGCCCAATTGGCTAAAAAACAGCTTCCACTACTTCACGGGAGATTTCAGGCTGAGGTGCAAACGGTCCCCACATCAAATAGGGATGATTTGAGAGCAGCGACAGTGATTTATCATGCTGCATTAGCATAATAACACATAAAAGTCTGAATAAAGTAGCTACATTTCAGGTGGCATGCCAACCGGCAATAATGAGGTTCATAATGCAGGGCATTTGCTGCCGCAGAGCCGAAGCTACGCTCAGTCCATTCATTCAGCCATTTATACGATAATCCATTTACTCATCCATTTATAGTGTTATATTTTTAATTATACATATATATATATATACAGTCCTGCCTTTAACATTTCTATCTATAGTCATCCATTCATTCATCTACTCGTCATTTCAGTGCATCCATTTATCCCCTCATGCATTCATCATCCTTGTTTTCATTTATCCACCTGTGCATCATCTACATATTTATATATCAATACATTACTTCTGTATCCATGTATCATTTCATGCACTCATTCATTATCTTCCGCTTAATACTCTACGAGGGTTGCAGGGAGTTCCCCATGCCCATCCATGGGAGAACGTCTCGGGCGCTGGGCAGATACACCCAGGACAGGGCACAAACCCATTGCTGGGCTCACTCACACAGCCACACACACACAAACCCACTATATAGGGCAATTTAGAGCATTAAATTTACATTGAATCCATGTTTTTGGACTGTGGGAGGAAACCAGACAACCTGGAGGAAACCCACGTGGACACTGGGAGAACATGGAAACTCCATCCAGACTGGGATTCGAACCGGGAATCTACAGCACTGAGAGGCAAATGTTGTAACCACTAAGCCACCCCCCCCAACCCCCTGCATGCATCATGCATGAATTCATTCATCCATCGGTGGATAAAGCCATCTCTCTGTTTGTTTATGCATTTATTTAGCATTTTTATGAATTCATTCATTATTTATCAAGTGTCTATGTACTGTTATTCACGTGTCCATCTATTTAAATGTTTATTCAGGCATCCATGGTTTTTCATGTATTAATTTATAGCTGCAGATACACCCAGGACAGGGCACCAATCCACCACTGAGCACACACCCACACACACAGACACACATACTATATAGGGGCAATTTAGAGTAGCCAATTTACCTTGCATCCTTTGGACTGTGTAAGGGAACCAAAGAACTCACTCAGACACAGGGAGAACATCAAAATTCCACTCAGATAGAAATTCAAACCTGGATCCCCAGTGCTGTGGGGCCCACGTGATAACCACTAAGACACTGTACTGCCCCCTTTTATTCTTCTCCTATAGATTCATTCATATCTTTAAATTATCCATTTATTTATTTGTTAATTACTTATCCATTTAATAAGTTATTTACCCATCCATGCTTCTTCACTTAACCAATTAAAATGTAGTGATTATTTAAGTCACAATCACTCAGGAAATGGAGAAGTAAACATGTTCAGTGACTGAATTATTAATCGTGTCTGTCTGACATTGATAATGATGATAGTATCTCAATGGTTAGTTCTAACGGAGCATTGGGGCTCTGCATGAAACCGAAAAACACCCTGGCTGACTGCTCCACCTCCCCGTGATGATTCATCACCTCCATAATGTGGTTCTAAGCAGCTGCATTTCCACAACGCTGGTTCAGTCGTGCATCGTTCCACCAGCCGCATCAACACATCAACTCTCGGGCTCGTCTCAGGGAACGGGGGCGAACAGCATCTCGCCCTTATTTCGTCACCGACAGGATGAGGTGACGTCTATCCTCCAGCAGGTGAGACAGCGAGGTAGGAAGGGTCACAGCCAATCAGAGGAATGAATATTGACCCATCAGTGATATATGCACTTGTGACATTACAGCAGTGCATTTCCATTTCACCCTCTCTGTTTGCTGTGACACTGCAGCCGGATTCTGTTTTAAATCCGCTCGGGAGAGATGAAGATTGGACTGTGGTGGTAGAGAGGGGACTGGACAAAGATAGGAAATCTCAAGACTGCAACCGAGGCGCCATTAGGATGCTGAATCAGGACGGAGCCGGATAGATCCACGGGGACGGGGGTTCTCGGGACGTCCACTGGTTTGGGAGCCTCACAAAGAAGTGTGTGTCAGCGATGCGGGAATGATCAATGGCTGATGGTGAGGGATGGAAGGAGTCCAGGGAGTCAGGAGCAAATTTCTGTGATCTACTGCTGGCTGGAGAGTCGCAGCTATCGGGCGAGTTTGGAGGGCGATAAATCAGTGCGATTGGCTGAGTGGAGAAATCAGAGCAGGGCAGACTCTTGCTCATTTTTAAATGGGATTGGGTTGTGATTTGTAATCTGGGACAGGCTGAGCGATCACCACGGCTACAGAACCCACTCTGTTTTAGTAATATACTACAAATATCAATTTAAAACCACAAATGTTGGGTCTTGTCGTTTTTTTAAGGTTGGGCAAAGTCCACACTCCTGGCAAGAACAAAGACAGGACCAAGTCAGGTAATGGAACCACAACTATATGAGCAACTTGGATTTTTAAAAGTTTAGTTTTTGAGTCATCACGCAACTGGGTTTAGATGGAATCCTGATCCAGGCATTTGACCTTATGGATGAATGAGTCCCACCCTCCCTGAAATCTTAAATAAGAGATATACAGAGTGTTGATGAGAGAAGAAGTTACGCCTATTTACTGCGTTGTCTTCGACACTGATTGTACCAGCTCCTGTTGTCCTCACCACCCATGCAGATTTGACTCCTTGCCACCTGGCTCATGATAATTATATCTGGGGGTCTCCTGATGAGATGGGAAGCTGTCAGGGTTTTGAAATGCTCTATAAATCACCAGACGGTGGGCTGTTGTTGATCTGATTGGACATAGAATAGTGCCGAGCCTCTCCCCTCTCACAGTCCTCACAGATCCCAGAGACGGTGGCGGTTAATCCTCCGTCTCAAAAGGACCCCATTCTATTTCGAGCCACCCGCATGCTGTTGAGAGTTCACCTCATAACCCTCAGTGCCCAGAGGTGGTTCACATATGATTAATTTCACCTCAAGTGCAAATAATTATCCCAAAAAAGCTCTGGTACCAGTTTTAGTACACTATAAATTTCTCTCATCTTATTACTTGTATAAATGTGCAGCGCAGTCTGTCTGTCTGCTTTTCTCACTGTTTACGCACACTCCAGCCCACAGCTGCCGCCTCCCTCCCTCTGTTGCCCTCAAAGTTCTGTTGATAAGGAAGCGCATCTGCTCGCACAACCAACACGTTGTGCTGTACAGCATCAAGCAGAAACTTTCGAGTAGAACCAGGCCCGCCGCCTTGCCGATCGATGTGCAGCTAAAGTATCAATGGGAGTTTCAGCTGCACGTTTTTCACTATGACATGGTTGATCTGCAAGATTTTTTGTCAGGAGTTTGTGTTGGTGGGACATTAGAGTTGTGCTTTGCTGCAGGAGTGTTTTGGGCAAGAACAGCATTTTCCAACCCCTTTTCTGAGTTTGGCTGTTGCAAAATACAATATATTGGATGGGTTTGGAAGGAAGGTGGCGAATTGTTGTTGTGCTAGAAAACGAGTGCAAGTTTTTCTATTTCATATTGCCAATAATATTTGCTCACATTATAACCTCTTTTAAAACATTGTCACACATCATACATTTCCAATGAGATCTGAACTCTACGAAAGAATTCTTTGACGGCACCCCCGGTGCAAAGCTGGGTATTTGTTCAAGTATAATATAAAAGTAATGGGGTTCCTTAACTTACACCTCAACTAGTTCTTACAACAGCCTTTTGGACATCTTTTACACCGTCCACACATTTGGAAAAGTTTCCTACAAGATTTTGGAGTGTATCTAAGGGAATATTTGCCTATTCATCCACAAGAGCATTGGTAGCTCAAATGCTGTGCTCACAGTTTATGTTCTAATTCCACTCAAAGGATGAGGTCAGCACACCAGTTCTTTTACACCAAACTCACCCAACCATGTAGTACAGACCTTGCTTTGTGCACTTGGGCACAGTAATCCCGGAAGAGACAGGGACCTTCTCGAACTGTTATTACAAAGTAGGAAGCATACATTTGTCAATAATGAGTAGAGTAGCACAAAATGTCTAATTAAGACCTATGTCCCAATACTTTTGTTCATGTAATACCTAATCTAGTTTTTTTTAGTCACAAAGATGCACTCATTGGGTGTAAGATGGAAAAATACACTGGACAGGTCAGGTCACAGACAGACAGACAGGCTCATTCACACCCAAAGTGATGTAGTGCCTTCAGTTCACCTACTCACAAAATCATGGACTTTGGGAGAACATGCAAAATTCACACAGAAAGCACCTCATCCGCATTGCCTGGGAAATTAAACCCAGTAACCTCTTGCAGCCCGTCATCCGTCCATAATGTCCAACCCTTCCAACCACTGTGGGTGTCCAACCCCAGCACTTCCCTGACTGCTCTCTGTTTTACACATCGCTCTGTTGTTTACTTCAAATAACTGAAGGTACGAGTCCATAATGACTGGTGCATTTAGTCCCCATCAGGTTGGAAAGCTTCAAAACAGCTCATTAATCAGAGATCAGCATGTAATTATTTTTCACAGTGGAGCCGTGTTGCTAATGCTGCTAGTCCATAATTGTCCCGAGGCTGGAAAAGTGCCGGCTAATTCGGATCCGTAATTCCTCTAATATTGTCACGGAGCATTTATGGGAATCAAATATCCACATCAGGCCTGTATTAGAGACTCGGTGTAATATCTCTCGCCTTCCCTCTGTGTGAGTGTGTGTGTGTGTGTGTGTGTGTGTGTGTGTGTGTGTGTGTGTGTGTGTAGTATATCCTCTCATAAAGCTGGTAAAACACCAGAGGGCTCGAGCTTTAGTTTTCAGTAAACACTGTGAGCAGAAAAGACTGCATTCAGTTCTGAGCTGTTTTCAGACATCACACCTACACGCACACTCACACACACACACACACACACACACACACACACACACACACACACACACACACACACACACACACACACACACACACAAGCATTTACACAATACAAATGCATGTACAAACACTGGGCTATTTTAATGCCGCATAAATATAACTTCATCATACATATATACTCCTATTCACACCAATACACACACCTGCTTACTTATATATACATTTATACACACACACACACACACACACACACACACACACACATTTATATATACACACATGTATTATATGCATTGTGTATAAAGGCTTATACACAATACAAATGCAGGTACAAACAGTTTTTTTTTTTAATGTAACATCATCAGAAATATTTAACTCCTATACACACACACACACACACACCTATTTACTTATATACACCCTTATACACACTAATTCATATATCACTTTACCTATATACATACCTACTGTCACGCTAAGAGAGGGGACAAAAGAAGCATGAGGGGTTTGGCATAACTCTTTAATAATCTTCCAGGAACAAAAGGGGAGAAGCCCCAAAACATACACTTCATGAAAACTAGGAATGTAGGATACAAGATGAGAACCAGGCTGAAAGCGCTTCCTGGAGCATGGGAGCATATACACACCTATCTACCCACCTATTTACTTATATATATATATATACACACTAATAAACACTGATACAAGGATTCAAAGACACTTTATTATCATTTTCATCGAATGTGGTACATGGAACAAAGATGAAATTATGGCTCACAGACCCAGTTTTACCCTATTCTATTAAGTTAGCAGAAATAAGATATAAATATAGAAAATAGAATAATATAAAGGTAATATAGATATATAACTAAAAATATAGACATAGCAGCATATGAAATATAAATTTAGCAGCATATTAAATATAACAAAACACTATGTATAATGGATATTATACATATCTAAATATGTATAATATCCATTGTACATAGTGTTGTGCTATATTTAATATGCTGCTAAATTT
>JAOUQT010072287.1:0-10247 GCA_025769995.1 Xyliphius kryptos
CCTGTCCTGGGTGTATCTGCCCAGCGCCCGAGATGTTCTCCCCTGGATGGGCATGGGGAACCCCACCGCGACCCTCACAAAGGAATTAGTGGAAGATAATGAATGAATGAATAAAGTGCATTCGTACCAGAGTGAGTTCTTTTTACTATTCTCATTTTTTTAATTTGGAAAAATATTTTCCAATATTTGATCTATTATGGAATGTATTATAAATGTTATAATTTAATGTTATGTTATAAAATAACAAAATAATGTGTGAATAATTGAAACCACCGTCATACCTCAAACTCCTCCCAGAAACCTTGCTTGGGTTTTTCTGAGTTATCTGCTACTTTGTTTAATTCTTGGACCCGGTTTTCAATGTTGGCTGCATTTATCCGTGTGGCATTGAATGGCTTTAGTTTTAAAAGAGTAAAACACAAATCAGTTAATACAAGCTCAATGTGATATAAATACGATTTAAAAAAACAGACCAACTGAATAAAAAAGAAAGTCGGTCATAAATACCTGTTTAAGATGCACCACAATTCCACTCTTCTCCACCATTGGGTTCTTTTTATAGTGCTCCACTAAGTCTGTTAGTGTATCAAACCTCTCCCCTCCACCCACATCGTACTTTCCTCCATCCTGTAGCACAAGAACTCACATTTACACTTGATAGCAACTTCATTAAATGAACAACCTTTAAATTTTGGTTGGTCTTTCTATTCTGTACCTGGTATCGTATCATGACATGAGTGACTTTGGTCTTGCGATCCAGGTTTTCATGCTTCTCTTCATTAGTAAGGACGGACAGCACAAAGTCTCCAGGCTTGCTCTGACTTTCTCGAACTAGAAAGCTGCCTGGTTTACCCTTCTCTGTCAGGAGCTTCTCTGCATCTTTCCCTGAGAGATGTCCATGATACCACCTGGTCAAACACATTGTCACAGTTAAATCGTAATCATTTACCTTTTTTAAAAAGAGAACGAAATGCACATTTCATACTGCAAATCTTGAAAAAACACATATGTTTTACATATACATGATAAACCATGTATTTTTGCGGTTGGAAAATTGACATTAAGTCTCTGTAGACAGCTCGCCTACACTCTGTGGTAGTAGTGTGTGTAGGAGGCTGCCTGGTTGATTTTGTTTGATGGTAGAAAAAAGATATCACCAACCATACGTTTGATAAGCAATGAAATGCCAGGTTAAAGAGCAAAACAGCTACGTGCAGCTGAATAACTGTCACATGTGAACATGTGTTGTTATTGCAGAAAAATTATATTAAAATCTTGGTTCTCCAAGTAAGTCAACACCATGTGCTTTTTATGAATAATACCCTTGTGCATTTGCTTTGTGCACTAGGGGGCAGGATTTCATTAGACCGGACCAAGATTAAGCTGATTTCCAGGATTTGAATGAATTACTATAAACAGCAATAAAGATGCATCAACTGAAATTGTAACTTAGTTCTGATCCAGATGATGTGTTACCCTGAATGTTTTTATATAAATTACAATGAATTAATTTCAAGGTATTTTTAATAAACAAAAGACAGTTTTTTGTTAAAATGTTGCTGTTTAATAGAATCTAAATGTAAATACAAACACTTTGGTTAGAACTGCATTGATGCACCAAATATTACTCAGCCGCAAAAGAAATATCGGCTGAATAAGTGAAAAGATGGAGTACTTAATATCAAACTATTTTTAGTTTAACAAGTTATTTTTCCCCAGTAATTCATCAGAGCATGTAAAAGTTTATCAGGTTTGCTTCAGTTTTAAGGAGTGAAACTTATTTACAGCAATTAAACATTACTGGCACAGACAGCTGATTTTTTTATTTGAAATTTTAAAGTGCCTGTCATTTTTTCTCCTTCGTATCCATGGAAATCCATTTTGGGTATTAAGTTTAACATTACAATGTGACACATTCATTTAGCATTCATCTACACATAATACAATTATTAAAGTGGCAAATAAAATGCTTCACTGATTATGTCTTTTTCTGAATTTTCTTATTTTTAATAAGGACAAATAATTGGTTTTTATTTTCGATTTTTACTAATTTATTGTAGTCAAAATGTAACTGTGATTTGTTGGATTGTCCGCAGACATGTTAAAATTTTTAAGTGTTCAATAAATATTTAAACTTGCCATTTCTAAAAACTTTTTTTTTGTTTAAACAGCATGACTGAAGACCTTTCACCTAAAATTCCCTTCTGTCCGTGTTTAGTCAGGATTATTAGTTAAGTTTGCACACTATTCAACGACCCTCGCTGATGCTGCTGATTTAATGCAGAGTGCATGTCATGTAAGTGCATATCGATTAATCAAATCGCTGGCCGTATTTTCAATTTTCATCGATTAATATTTATACCCCAAAACATAATTCATAATTTTTTGTGTGTGTTCTGTTGCTTACATGTGGATTAAGCAAACCTTTCCTGCTACAGTTTTCAAGCCCCTTAGTGTCAACCAAAATCAGCCACCAGCATCCTCTGATTAAGGGTTAAAGGATGACTTAACACTAATTGTGCAACAAAAGATTGCTTACTGGGTGGATTCATATTGTGTAAACAACAGTGTGTAAAAACTTTAGCAACACTATAGTGTCTAATTCAATCATACAAGTTCAACACACACTAACACAACCCCAGCACATTAGTGACACTGAATTGCAGAAAATCAACCATCACCCAAAGAGTACCTCATTTGTGGTTGACCTGTTTGGTCCTGATCAATAAAGTGTGGAGTAAATTATACTATCAAAGCCTGTTGTAACTGCATTATTATGATTGTAACAATAGCTTTGAACATTGGTCCAAGATAATAATAATTTAAGTCAAATTTAATATTTAATGCACTTCTTACAGTTACATATTTTACACCATCATATTTTTTCAAAACAACATTACAATTTTTCCAAGCTTAAAACCTGGAATCAGGTAACAGTGACAGTAATCGTTTCATTGGAAGAATCATGTAACTGTGAGAGACCCATCCTCTTTGACATGCTAGTATGTGGTAACAGGTGTGAAAACAATCATTTAAAGATTATACAATAAAATACATTGAATTGTGGGCACAGTGGCTTAGTGGTTAGCATGTTCGCCTCTCAGCGCTGGGAATTCCCGGGTCAAATCCCAAACTGGGTGGAGTTTCCATGTCCACCACCCCCAGCCCCCTCCGGGTTCTCCGGTTTCCACCCACAGTCCAAAAACATGGATTCCAGGTAAATTGAATGCTCTAAATTACCCTGTATAGTTTGTGGATGTGTGAGTGAGTGAGTGTCCATCAATAAGATTGGCAGCCTGTCCTGGGTGTATCTGCCCAGCGCCCAGATGTTCTCCCCTAGATGGGCATGGGGAACCCCACCACGACCCTTGATAATGGATGAATAGATATCAAATTGTTTAGTCCAACAGGAAACAAGTATGTCACAGGTTCAACAATAATTAAAACGAATCAGAACACTTTATTGATCCCTAAGGGGAAATTGCTGAATTTCTGCAATTGCAAATGAAACGCACAGTATTCATTTGCATATTACATTATGTGTATGCGTTCAAAGGGTGGACTGAAAAGTAATTTATTTTTACCCCCCACGCAGGTTAATAAATAATCTGAATGTGTGCACTGTTGTTTTACCTTTCTGAAGTAGGGTCTTTACAATTGAGAGGGTATTTCAGCTCAATGATGTCTCCGTTTCTTTCTCGTAAAAGGTCGTGCTGCTCCGTGTAGTACTGTACCAGCTCAGCTAAGGTGGCAAACTTTTCACCTCCATATAGATCATAGTAGTCCCCTGAATTCTGTATTTTAATGTGGGTGACCTCATCATTCCTCCTATTCAGCAAAAAAAGAGAACATTAAACTATTGAATTATTGTCACGCACCTATACTTTAATGTTAGTAGTCACTCTGTTAGGTTTTGAATTATTGTAAATAAATCATGGAAAGAGGAGTTTATTACGCACAATGCATAGCAGAGTGCTATTATACCTTTTTTCCCATAATTTATTCCCAATAACACACAACCTCAAGTACCTTGTTGCTTTTATAAAACTGTTACAGACACACTATTAAAAAATAATAATAAATCAAGATTTGATTCATAAATGTCAAAATTGCTAATAAACTAGTCTTCTGTGACGTTATCTAGTCAGGTTTTTGATGTGACGCTGATCGCTGAGAGAAAAAAGAGACTAATGTAAAACAGGAAAATAATGTATTGTATGTCACGCAATGATACAAAGCAGTCAGAGATGTGAATTATTGTCAGCCAATCAGATTTAAGGGCCAGAACTAACAGATTTTTTTATAATAAATCTTAAAAAACTCAATTTCTCTCATCTCATCTCATCTTCTGGGCCGCCTTATTCTCAAATAGGGTCTGTGCTTCGGCCACATTATACTATAAACTTTAAAGTACAAACAAAATATACATAAATATAATTTTTATTTTATGCAGACATATGTTTTTAATCTGTAATTGTGCTGCTTTCAGTTTCAAAGATAACCCAGGTTCGGTAGGAAAATATTGGTAAAGATTTTAATAAATAAATGACATCAACACACTTCACATAAACCGTCTTCTAGTTGTTGCCACCACAAGCCAAGCTATAGTTAACAGTAGACCTTATTTTACTATAAGTTCATTAAGACATGAACAGTCACATGCAGACACTGGCAATGCTTTTTAGCATGACCAACCACTGTATGTATGAGAACTCTTCTCTAATATCCTGTACAGAAGACTGCACTGTTGACAAAAAGCTCAATTTTGTATCCACCGGAAACGGTTTCAGAGTCTGGGTAACTCCAGGTGCTAAAGTGTGTGGTGGGATAACAAAGGATGTTGGAAAGCCAATTAAATCGTCTCTTGACACTGAAGTGGCTGTTGATGGCATTTTTGAAAAGTTGCTTCATTTTCTGTAACTTTTGCAATTTAAAGATAAATGACAGTGGCACACATATTGCAACATAATATCTTAGATTAGGTTTTTATTTTGGGAGAAAGTTCAGCCAGGATTCACAGTATACCAGAAGAAAAACTGGCAGTTTAAACAAAGCAGAATATGAAAGATTTAGTTTTCTATTTAAAAGATCTAGTGCACTAACAATTATCATATGGATCTGTGATATGACCTTCCTAAAAAGTAGGAAGGACACATAAGAAACGTTACTTTCCATTCGCAGTTTTTTTTGTTTTGTTTTTTTTTTTTTAAATAAAACAGCAGCATATCATGTGTCGAAAATCTGTTGAAGCTCCAAATGTCAACGTATGGAAAAAGTGAAAGACAACACCTGTGCTGATAGTATCAGTCAGGCTCAGGCAGCAAAACCACAAGCGTGTGCTGAGCACAGTTCATATCTAGAACGAGAAAACGTCACTTCAGCAAATGTATGACCTCCTGTTAAGAAACAATACACCCAAACTGCAAACTGATGAGACAGATTGCTGAGAACGTGGAATAAATTCAATCTGATTCCACCTCACCTCGCCTTTGCCTCGGCCGTCCATATCTATATAGGTTTTGCTCATACATCAGCACTCTCTCCTTGTTATAATTGCATTATACCCAAAGCAGGACACAGGGCATTGCTGGCTCACAATGCTTAGGCCTAATGGGCTGGAACTGCTTCAAATGAGCAGCTCATGTTGTCCCTCTGTGCCTTGCTGTAATGCAATCAAGTTGTACTCTGGCAGACTTTTACCTCTCTGCACTCCAGTATTCAAAGCCTTGGTTACACAAAATCTGCCTTGAGGTTAATAAAATGCAAAGTAGGCAAAAATGGTATACCTTAAAAAACTATTAAAATTCATTTCTACAGTTCTGCTTATACAGTCAGTTTTCAAGCCAGAATAAAGTAGCCATAGTGTATACAGCCTCTGATTCAAGGACACCTGCTCACTAATTTTATCTTGAGAGCAACAGGAGTTCATCATTGATTTTACTGGCAGAGCCAGGCTTGGAGAAAAGGAGAGCAAAGGAACACAGAAACACTACTGAGTCACTCTGCATGTCACTGTTTAACTGCTTCCTTCCTGAATACATGCATGTGGCACATTCACACAAGTAATGTACTGTTCTCCCTGAACACAATTATTAACTGGACCTTACAATTATACATTGATTTAAACCTATAAGTTGAAGGTACTGGGAAATAAGGTTCGGTTAACTGGGGCAATTCAATAATATGTAATTCGCCATCGACAAATCCATACATAGCAGCAACTGGCAGCTGTTAACTGTTTTTTTTGTGGAGTGAAAAAAAGGCTTTCATTTCAAATTTCTGAATACTAGATACTATTCTTGCACAAGATAAAAAAAGATATACTATATAAATATTATTCTTAGATTTTAATTTTGAGGGAAGAAAAGGTTTGAATACGGAACTGACCAGGATCAATATATTTAACTCTGCCTTAAAAACAGGTTCAAAGGGTCATTTCCTCCAGCTTTGCTATGGCAGACCCAACAGTCAGCGTTCATATCATATGACCCTGATACATCACACATTTAATTGGCCTTTTGTGAGATGTTTGTCTAACTGGACCTCTAGCTACATCCTCTCTAAGCAAGCTGCTGAACACTTAACAATGGAGCAGACACCATGCTGCTGTCTCCACCCAGGAAATGCGGATGGAAAGAGATAAGAGAGAGCAGAGACATGGAAAAAAAGATAATGCCCTGAAGGACTCCTTCTATGCCAATTTAGCACCACAATGCCAAGCTCTTTATCTAATAACGCTCCTTTAAAACGAGATTTCTAATGAATTTCTAATTACATTTTTTTAATATGAAGAAAATTTCTTAAATGGCTTTAACTATACTTACCTTTGTCTGCATGCCAGTTGACTGAAGTGAAACTAAAATGTCAAACTAATTTTTTTTATTAATAACATAAAAAGAAGGCCATGCAGGCAGTTAAATATACTACGCCTGCATTAATTAGTTTAACTGGCATTGTTACAACAAGTTGGCCTTTTATAACAGATAATGTGGTAAATGATCTGATCACATTATCAATATAAAGGAAAAAAATACTTCTATTTAAATTGAAGAATATTTTGTAAATAATTTCATAAATAATTGAATCATTAAACAGAACTTTCAAAAGTGGTTTAGTGGTTAACACGTTTGCCTCCCAACACTGTGGATCCAGGCTTGATTCCCAAGTTCTCTATGTGTTTGCGTGGGGTTTTTCTGGGTTCTGTGTTTTTTTTTTACCACAGTCCAAAAACATGGATTTAAGGTAAATTGGATGCTCTAAATTGCCCCTATATAGTCTGTATGTGTGTGTGTTGTGTGTGTGTGTGTGTGTGTGTGTGTGTGCACAGCGATAAATTGGTGCCCTGCCCACCCCCCACACACTAATAGAGGGTTAATAATTAATGAATAATGTGTGGGGAGTGGTAGCTCAGTGGTTTGGGTGTTGGGCTGGCAATCTTAGGGTTGTGGGATCAAATCCCAGGTCCACTGAAGTTACCACTGGGGTCCTCAAGCAAGACCCTTGACCCTCATTGCTCCAGGGATTCTGTATGTAACCCTGTGTTCTGGCCCCAACTATTAAGTGGGGTACTTGTAAGTCACTTTGGATAAAAGCGTCTGCTAAATGACCAAATGCAAATAAATTTTGAGTTGACATTACGTAACCAAATATGTGCATTTAAATTGATGCATTTTTTGAAAAGCTCATTAACTATTTCTGCATTCACATTTAAAAATGTAAAGCTGTGAGACATTGCCACCGATATAACAAAACATTTTTCTGCAGCTGTGACTCTCTACCCACGCCTCACTCTCCCTTTATAGACACACAGCCAAACAACACAACACAAACAAGCCCCAGGTGAGATCCATTACCTCATCTACTTCCCTGGCTTCGCTTCTTATTCACAAATCCAAGCTTAATCGCAGTTCTGCTGCCTGATTCCTCTCCTGTTAGCTGAAGATTAATATTCTAGCCTAAAACCATCAACCCCTGGGGGAAAAAAGCATCTATCCCCCAACTGACAAAGTTTGTGAAGGAAAATACTTTACATGGTCCCTCTCAGGCTGAGATGAGATGAGATGACGCAAAACACTCCTGAGTAAAGGTCTTGGCCATCATAGCCTAATCTATTGGTCTGATGCCCCCCAATACTAAATCACAGCAATTTTTAAGCTTGATACTATCCAGGTGGTAGTACTGCAACTACATAAGACCTAGTCAAAAATGCTACAAGACCCATTCTTACCCATGACCACTCCATCTTTCTCAGTTTGTTCAGGAACCTCACCAACATGGTACTCTTTAGTCCATGTTGGCCTTGCCATGGTCCCCTGGGCTCTAACCTAGCTTTAACCAAAGACTTAATCTTCAATCAGGCTCAGACCCATCTGTGGGGTAATATACTGGTTGAAAAGGCCTTAAGAGTTACTGAATAGTACAGAGACATTAGCGATCATACAGAATGATGAAGAAATGTCTTTTACTTTACAGACTTGTACAAGTGCATGCTTAATAATATTGGTAGGTTGAACAGCACCTGGAACAGAGTACGTAGTCTTGAATGTGCCCTCTGTTAAACTGATAGGTGTGACAATTACACTACAAAAATCTCCCACTAACTGCAGAGTTTGCAGAGTCTTGATGGTGGTGGTGCAGAAGTTCTGCCGTGGAAACTACTGGAAGAAAAGTTTCTCAAAATGTAGAACACCCAAGGTTAGGGTGCTGATCTACAAGGAGCTCCAGGGCATAGCAAAAGGGCTTCCATCAGGAGGGAGAGGTAGAAGTTCCCGGCTGGATGGTTGACTTCTTTTCATGTTGTGGAAATAGCCCCCGGCAACAACAAAGGATGGAAGCTGGGCCAAAACTACAACCATTATATTCGAGTGGCAGTGGAAGATAAGAAACAGTGGGGTTATTGTTTGGGGGAAAAAAAAGCAATAATACTCAGATGGCAAAAAATGAGAGCAGCAGTGAAGGGTGACTATTGCACCCATGTTTAAGGCCTTAAAAGGAAACAAACTGAAGCAGAAGCGATTCAAAAGGGAATATTCAAATAAAAAGCATAGTCAGTGAGACCTTGTAACTGAATGCTAAAACATGTGGTCCATTCAGCACAACAAAGTTTAAATAAAGTTTTAGATGACGTGCATTGGCATCCCAGTTGGTGTGAGCATGACAACTAGCGGATAACAGCCAATCTTACTGGTTATCTGTCATTGTGTACATAAATAAATAAATAAATAAAATAAATAAATAAATAAGATAAAACCCATTTTATGTCATTAAAGGGAGGGATTAGATATAAGAAGACCAGAAGAAGAAAATAAAAAGTAATGAAAATAACAAAGATGACAAACACGAAAAGTAAAAAAAAAAATAAAAATTACAAAAAAATTCTATATGAACCAAAAACACACAGAAAAATCATAACAAATAGATAGAGACTTTAGATACAAATTAGAAAGCATGTTCTTTTTTAACATAAGAGTTACATGTATAAGGTATTCTAGCAATCCTAAGCAACCTAAGTTATGCCTTTAGTTGGTTTAGGAACTTATGCCAGGCAGCACAATGGCTTAGTGGTTAGCATGTTTGCCCCTTAAAATCCAGATTAAATCCAAATCTGGGTGAAGTTTGCATGCTCTCCCCGTGTCTGCGTGGGTTTGTCCAAAAACATGGATTTAAGGTGAACTGGCTGCTCTTAATTGTGCCTATATAGTCTGCCCTTTTGTGGGTATGTGCCCAGCGATAGATTGGTGCCCTGTCCTGAAATGTTCTCCTCTAGATGCCCCCCCCCCCGCATAGGATTAAGCGATAGCTGATAAAAAGAATTAACTTATGCCTTATCTAGTATTTTCTTTTGTTAACTTAACTTGGTAAGTTGCCTTGTTTTGACTTCTTTGATAATAGTTTCTTATTATTGTTAGATTATTTGACCTTTTTTGATATTTAAGCCTGCTCGGATATCTCCCGAGTAATCATCGAGGCATTTTCATACCAAGAGCCTGTGTTTGTACCAGTGTTGCCTTCTGTACTGTATTTTGATTAATTTTTAACCACTACCTGGCTTTCTTATGCACTCATCGCTGCACTCACTGGGATTGTGATCAATCATTTATTCATTATCTTCCGCTTATTCCTTTATGAGGGTCGCGGGGGGTTCCCCATGCCCATCCAGGGAAGAACATATCGGGCGCTGGGCAAATACACCCAGGACAGGGCGCCAATCCATCGCTGGGTACACACTCACTCACACAGTCACACAC
>JAOUQT010072326.1:0-10246 GCA_025769995.1 Xyliphius kryptos
CACCAAATATGACATAGTGCAAACCATTAATTATACACAATTATTATTCATTCACAAGTTTCTTACTTTCTACAATACATTAACAGTATCCATACATTAACTGTATATATCTATAGAATATCTATTGCATATTAGCATATTTCTTTTAGTCACTGTTAACATGACTAAATTTACATTTAAAGTCTTAAACATGCCAGAAATATTATATTTATATTTTTGTATAATTATTACTTGTCAAAAAAATGTAATCATTTTTTGTTTGAAATGCATACATTTTTGCAAACGGTATTACACTTTAATTTTATCTATATCCACCACACGCTTTACACTCTTATAGGCAGCTTTTTAAGACATTATCACACTCCATGATGCCACACGCAGGCCAAAAGACAGAGAAAAATCGTTAGATATTGTATGCATAACCATCTTAAATATACTAATATATATATATAATAAATCTCTGGAATAAGCGGAAGATAAAGGAATAAGCAGAAGATAATATATGAACATATATATTTATATTTATGTCTTTCTGTTTAGTTATATATCTCTTTTCTGTTGTTTAGATCCAATGCACCATGGAACATTTATAATCTTCATCTTTCTCCATCTTCTAATCTTCTAAAACACATTTCCCTCTGGTTTCTTTTTGAATCTAACAGACGTGATGTTTATCCCAGATCGCTGCAGGTTCTGCTCCATCTGAATTACAAACAACTCTTTTAGTTAATGTGTATTCATGTTATGGGATGTGGTTGCAAAGGAACCAGAGATCGAACACACAGGATACCATACAGGATGACAGATTCAAGTCCAGAGATTTATTGAAGTTGAGGGCAATGTGGAGAATATGCAGATATATAGAGACTTAGAAGCAGATAATGGCTGGAAGGTAAAGACAAGCCAGGAGACTGAGACACAGGGATGACCACGGCTGCTAGAGGACACAGACAGGAAAAAGGCACAAGGTAAGTTCACTGAGAACAATGCAAAGGAGGACCTCGGAATGGCAGCAGTGCTAGAAAACCAATTCTCTGGCACAGGAGCAGTGGAAGCCTGGAGAATATAAGGCTGAGTAATCAGTCTGTTAATTGACATCAGGTGAGGTAAGTCAGTGATCATGTGATCAGCCCGGCTGCAGCAGTAGACTCTTAAAGAGGCAGTGACTCTTAACAATTCATTCATTATCTTCCACTTAATCCTGTATTAGGGTCGGGGTGGAGTTCCCTATGCCCATTTTGGGTGCTGGGCAGAGGAGGAGAGGGCGCCAATCCATCACTGGGCACACACCCACTCACACAGCCACACAGACAAACTCACACTATACGGGACAATTTCGAGCATTCAATTCATCTGTTTTTTTGACTGTGGGAGGAAACCGGAGAACCCGAAGGTAACCCACGATGAACATGAAAAAAGGAAACAGGAATCCCCAGCGCTAAGAGGCAAATGTGCTAAACACTAAGCCACCATGCCGCACCTAGGTTATGTGTATAAATAAGTTAATTTTGGTTTCTTTTTTATTTTCTTTAAATTAATGATCACAACACACTTTTTAATTTTGTTCAACATTTTTAGGTTTATGCAGTAATACTATGTGAAGGTGGACCCTTCTGAAGGATGAGACTGACCTGCTCCAGTGGAGCTGCCTGAACTGCAGGATCTTTCATGTTCTGCTTCGATTGAACTTTAATCCTGATCTGCATCTGTGTGATGATTACTGTAAACAGATTTCAGTACAGCATTAGTTTATTTTAGGTTCTTAACACCAAAACTATATCAATTATATTAAATATAACAATAATTAACCTGTGTGACAGATGAAGGGCAGGTTATAAGCAGAACATGGTCCATCATTAGCCAAACCATTAGAGAAAAAAGCACAGTTTTCATTGGTGTTAAGATTATCAGGTCTGTTAGGTAACCATATGTTAAAGGTAAGAGGCGTCTGGTCTGAATATTTCCAGGTGTCTCTGTAAAGTCCAAACCAGGTGCTGGAGGAGAGCTTCCCTATAAGAGCAGCATTTTCAGTTTCACTTCTGGAGCTGGCCAGGTCCTTGTGGTTCTGTCTGCAGAAGGTCTGAGCAGCTCCCCAGGTCAAAGTGTTGGAGTAATAAATGTAGCTGTCGGTGCTTCTTTCTGTTAAAGTAAAAAACATACAAATAAATGTCAGTCTTTATAAAAAGAAATTAGTTTCAATTGCCCTGTTAACACTTCTATAAAATTAATGAATGGATAATAAGTTTTCAATACAATATTTTTGGATAGTGACAGTGTGAAGGTGGAACTGTAATGTATTTACATTGATGGATAATAATCTACAGTGATGTGCAGCGTTTATCAGACTTCCTTCTCCAAAACTACAACCTAAACTAATGATACTCAGTGATCTTAAGATACTCACCTTCAAAACACAGAAAGGGTAGAGAGGTTAAACAGTTTTCGTCAAACCATCCGGCTGGATCAATTCTTGCGCACTCTGAACGTCCACCTTTGTTGTCAGGTTCGGTCCCGTTCCACTTTCTCATGGTTCCAAGTGGTTCACCTCCCAAAGACCAGTGCCAAGTGTTGACATTGAGACACAGTCCAAACCAAGCACTTGTACCTAAATTGTTAGCAGTTATTAAACCCCGTACTATATTATGCTCTTCAACTGTTTCAATAGTTGCCAGATCGGTGTAGTTGGTTCTACAGTTAGCCTGGGCATCACCCCATGTTTTCTTGGTGAGGATGGCATAGTACTTACGACGAACCGATTCAACATATAGGACCCCTGCAACTAGAATTTTAAAAGGGTTTAAAAGAATTTCTTATAGGTAGCTTGTTAACATGTATTTAATATTAAACCTTACCTGTGAGAAACAGGAGACGAAAGAGTGTTATTCATCACTCAGTTGATACTGTCAAAATGTAACATTTACAGATGAACACAATCCAGAACCTCAGGTTCTTTTATACTACAGGAACATAACAGTACAATGGCCAAATTAGTCAGGTATGTGTGCTAACGTAATATAAACATCAGCTCTGTTACAGGCAATGTGACTATTAGTTTTTAGCAGCGTTACATGGCTCAGGTGGGGCAAGAAATTCTAAGAGGCATTGCGGCAATCATGGCCGATGAATCACAGCAGCTAAAGTATTTATTTAAACTGGTGCTCAATGAAATTTGTTGCACTCTACTTTCTATGCCATCTGGAATCTCTGTAAGGAAGAGCTTTTGTTGAAGGTCTGTGGTACGTTGTCAACGGAAGTTAGAGTATGTAGGAGCCCAGGTTGAAATTAGTACAATTTTTTCTATAAATGCACAACATGTTTACGCTCTAGTCAGAGCCATTTAGTGTTAATCACTGATTTATTCAAAGTTGCAGTTTCTGTGCTTTGTATTTGCATTATGTACTCCACCCAGCAAGGGTGCTGGTCAACCACTGCTTTTCTCTATGGTGCTCTATAAGCCCCTCTCCCATCCCGGGCCCGAGTGCAGGTAGGCACAAAAACAGTTTCCTGCATCACACCCAGTAATCGCAGGGCCACTGAATACTCCAACTGTCCCATCAGCACACAATTTTTATATTAATTCAAATAAATTGAAGCCACAATTGAAAAAGTGTATGTTAAAAACAAAGTGCACTTCATAAGTAATTAGTTCTTTAGCAGCAGTAACCTGAGGTGTAATCGCAGGGCCACTGCATACTCCAACCGTCCCGAGTGCAAAATGGCCAAGTTCCTCAAAACAGCCACCAAGACAAATCTTGGTATAATTACCATGCACAGTTGCTGGCTTGGTGTCTGTTCAATTTATTTGAATTAATATAAAAATTGTGTGCTGATTCAAACTGAGACGTTCAGTCGTCCACGCGGCGCGGACCGACCACTTAGCGCCACCCACTGGGCCACACGGCGCTATTCACAATTTAAATGGCACGGCGCGAACTGATAAAGTCTAGATTTAAATAACTGAAATGAACACTCCAAATATGATTTCAGTAAAATTTATTTGTTTTTGCTTATTTTTATTTAATGCAAACTCCTGTCTTGTTTGAGTTTATTTAAAAGAGCTACATTTGTGTTTATTGGCAACTGAAAGAGCTTGTCAAAGCACAACTTACAGTAATTTAGAAAACTTTCGCCATCATTTGGAGGAACACTTTCAACTTTTGACAATAATATCTAGCAGTTTAAATGCTCAGATAGATGTGAGGAGCACTCGGCGCTCCTTGCTTATGTTTATTCTCCTTTCAGTTAATTAACTTGTATTTTGTTCCCATTTAGTTAATTAATTGTTCTGTTTTATTATTGTTTTCCTTTTTTGTGTTTTTGTGTTACACGTGTCGGTTCTCCGTTTATGTATTTCGTGTTTTTTGGCTGCACGTAATAAACGCCTGTTACGTTAGCCTGGCAACCTGGCTCTTCTCTGCTCGGTTAGGGTGAGCACTCATTCGGGTTCCGACGTGCTGTCGTCACAGAAGACCTAAACCCAAACCTTTTTTATAGCCCACTTTGTAGTTACATAGTGCATAATTAATTACATTTTAAATATTATAAAACTATGATCCTGGTAAATAAAATATTGTAAACCTTATAGATTTTATCTAATATCATTTTGTGCAAATATTGTAGTTTTGTAATCACATAAAAATCTTTAAGTATGTAAGAAATCCTGCGTCTGTCTCTCCTCCTGTTTCACCTCATGTCACCCGCTCTCTTAGCCCCGCCTTCTAGCTCCACCTTCTCTCTCTTTCTCTCTCTCCTGCACCAGGTGTGGCTAATTAGGTTCCATGTTCCCTTTGTCCTATTTAAGCTTCTACTTTTCCACTGGTCGGGTGCGAAGTATTGTTTTGCTAACATACCGAGCGTTTATCTCCAAGTTCCTTTGATCGCATTCTCTGTGTATTACTCTTGTTACTCTGTGTTAGTTCTGCGTCTGGGTGAGTGTTTCTCTGAGTGTCTGCATAGTTTAAGATTCCTACGTTGTTCTGTGTTTACTCCTCCACGCTTCCCCTTCCCTGTCTGTTTCCTCTCAGTGTGTTAGGGTTAGCGTGCGATTTGTATTGAATGCTTGTGTTGTCTCGTTTCCTCTGTTGTCGCTCCCATGTGCTTTATAGGTCTCCTCTAGTTTTCCTCACTCCTCTTCCTATCCCCTTCTCGTTGTGTCTTGGGAGCATCTTTATTTCTGGTTTGTCTGCACAGGTGGCTCTCCGGTCGGCTGGGGTTGAGTTAGTTCTTACCCTTGCCCGCCCAGTCGGCGCGGCTCCACCTGTGTTCTTCGTATGTTCCATGTTCGCTCATTACATTAACTTTTCCTACTATAAAACTAATATACTCGCTATCTGTGAACTAACTTCTTCCTCTTGCTATATTACTAAGCCGCTATCTAGCTCCCTCCCCCTCTTTACTTTCGGTTCTGTCCGTTTGACGCCCCAACCAGTTCACCGACTTTCTCTCTCTCTTCTTCCTTCCACATCTCACTCCTTAAGCCTTTTGTTCCTGGTCCCCTAGATGCTGAACCCCACCAACGTCCCATCTACACCATTGACAAAATTCCAGACTCACGTAGGACTGACGTAGGACTAGAATACCTAGTCAACTGGGAGGGTTACGGACCGGACGAACGTAGTTGGACTATGGGGACTGACATAGTAGACAAGATTCTCTTAGACCAATTCCACCTCACACACCCTCAGTGCCCTGCCCCGTGTCCCCGGGGCAGACCTCGTTGTGTCCCACGTCCCCGGGGCAGAGCCCCTAGTGCCCCACGTCCCCGGGGTAGACCTCCTAGTGTCCCACGTCCCCGGGACAACCCTGCCATTCCCGAGACGCCCGCTAGTGCTAGAGTTTTGCCTACTGGCTCCCAACCCCATAGGCCCAGGGGTCGTCCCCGTACCCGTCCCACTCTTGACGTTAGCCACGCTCCTCTCCCGGCTGAACGGGGGGCTATGTAAGAAATCCTGCGCCTGTCTCTCCTCCTGTTTCACCTCATGTCACCTGCTCTCTTAGCCCTGCCTTTTAGCTCCGCGTTTCTCTCTCTCTCTCTCTCTTTTGCACTAGGTGTGGCTAATTAGGTTCCTTAATCCCTTTATTCTATGTAAGCTCCTGCTTTTCCGCTGGTCGGGTGCGAAGTATTGTTTTTGCTTTCATACCAGATCGTGACAGAACACAAGAAGAAGTTTAAATTACCAAAAACATATGGGATGCATAAACACTCAGACAACTGAATAAAGTACAAAGAAATAAACAAAACAATAGGAGGCTGAACAGGATAGAATAGTGACATAAATTAATATGTAAATAAATAAATGTAGCTGCGGCATGGTGGTTTAGTGGTTAGCACATTCGCCTCTCAGCGCTGGGGGTTCCCGGTTTGAATCCCGATCTCCGCATGGGTTTTTTTCGTTTTCCTTCCAAAGTCCAAAAACATGGATTCCAGGTAAATTGAATGCTCTAAATTGCCCTGTAAAGTTTGTGTGTGTGGATGTGTGAGTGTGTCCCCAGTGATGGATTGGTGCCCTGTCCTGAGTTTTTCTGCCCAGCGCCCGAGATGTTCTTCCCTGGATGAGAATGGGGAACCCTATTAGTAGAGCAATAAGCGGAAGATAATGAATGAATAAATGTAGCTAAGACACTAATAAAAGATATGACAAACCACTAGTTCACATTAGTATCACTTTAAAACAGTTTTCTAATAAAATCCTTCAGTAATCTGCATCCATCCGGTTCTGTGTTGTGTGACTTTATATGTAATATACTGTAAGTTAGTGTATTATTGTGCAGTGTTAGTGTAATTCTCATCTGCTCACTTTAATTTGACTTGTTTGTTCTTTTATGCTTTGTTCAGTTGTTCATCCCCTCCCCCTTTCCAAACAAAGAACATAATTTATGTTTTGTTTGTTTTTAATGATTTAATTCTTATTGTATGAATGTGTTTTAGTCTGATTCAGGTTAAGAGATCAGATTCACCTGAACCAAGCTCTGTCTCCATGAAGAGTGACTGGTCCATGGATCATCCACCATACTTTAGTAAAGAAGACTGTTCTTCTGATCAGAGGTAAAAAAAATATTCATTTTATTTAGGACAGGCTTCTTAATCTTATATTTGGTACATTTTTGTGAGCTGTAGCAGGTTCATTTTAGTGTATAGGCTCTAACTGACCTATAGATCTTACAGCTGTAGAGCTATGCAAGTCTACAAAATATTAAACCAGCACCTAATATCTTATTTTTATTGTTCATTGGACATTGAACATCTTTCACATTCATAATCATGAGACATAAAGTAAAGTTTTTCATCAAACTGCAGACGTATACAATGTTAAATCAAACAATAAGTTTCACTATTAGTTACAGTAAGTCTAAAAAATGTTAATGAACAGTTTTCAAAGGACTGTGTTAGATCTGTTCTTTGCTTAACTTTTTTTATTTCTATATTTATTTACAATACAAGATAAATTGCTGTTCAACAGTTTATTTAATAATAAATCTAATGATTACAAAGCTGAGTTTAATGAGTGGTGGAATTTTATTTTGTTTCCACATCCTAGACCCAGCACCTCATTACTCTGAGGTTACAGTATCCTGCCAGTGTAATTTTACAGTTTTTCTTTATGATAATGCTAAAACAGTATCATAATAAGAGTTGAGGCAACTGCAATAAACCCATCCCAGCGTAAAAAAAACAAAAAAAAAAACAACATTAACCAATCCACTGCAGAACAGACAAGCAGACAAAACAAGATATTTACAGAACACTGTAGTATCTCTACATCCTGAACTTCCACCATTGCGTTATGCTTCATTTAAAACAAATATTTTACAATATTAATGAAATGTATTATTCTGGGACATGACATAAAAAATATTGTCCTCATTTTTTAAAATCATAAAGTGATTTTATTTAATTTTTTTTGACTAAATTAAATGTAATTATCAAACCTGACTTACAATAATAAATTAGAAATATAAATATTCTGTAACATTATCTGTCCATGATGTGGCATCTAAAACAGTCCAGAGGGACCAGGATGCATTGAAACAGGGGTTTTATTTGACATCAAACACCATGCACAAAAAAAAAATGCAACACACGACATAGACTTGAGACAATCCAACAGTCTGTGAAGGAAAGGGGCAGACATTAAATATGCACTAAAGGGACAAAAAAAGAAAGTAACACACAGCTGTAGTCAATGCAAATCAATACAGATAATAAACCTTACAATTATCAAGAACTAAATCCCTACATGAACAGAACAAAAACTAAAATCCCTTAAACATTTATTTATTATCTTCTGCTTAATCCTCTACAAGGGTCGCAGGGGGAGTTCCCTATGCCCATCCAGGGGAGAACATATCGGGCACTGGTCAGATACACCCAGGACAGGGCACCAATGTATTGTTAAATCCCTAAAACTTATAAACCTAAGTGCATTCCTAACATTATTATACGTGACTAGAGCATTTGTTTCTACATGAAAGGTGAGGCAGCAATGCACTTGCTCATATATGATATGATGAAGAAAAATCAGAATATGCAATATATTAGGAGAGAGACAGATGGTATAAAACTGTAACAGAGCACAGTGTGTCACCAACACGACACCTAATCCAATCAGCATAATGCATTTGATCATAAATCCAAATAGATAAACATCGTCCACATTCTCAATCTATTGTGGAGCCAGTTATGTTCCCAGCACTGGAAGTACGTCTTTGCATTACTTTCAATGTCACATCACACATCTCGCTTTTCCAGTTATGTATAATTATACCTTTTTTGGTCTAATGTTTCATTTTTATGAATTTTTTGCATGGTTGGCTAACTGATGTACGGGGGTTATACAATGAAACTGAAACACCTGTCATTTTAGTGTGAGAGGTTTAATGGCTAAACTGGAGCCAATCTTCATTAATTGCACATTGCACCAGAGTGTGAAGGTTCAATTAGCAGGGTAAGAGCAAATATTGCAATGCATACATTATGTGTGACATACCAGATTTCAAAAGATTGCTTTGATGAACATGAAAGTGAAACATCTCCTATGGCCTGCACAGTCACCAAATCTAAATATTATTCAGCCACTTTGGGGGGTTTTGGAGGAGCGAGAAAGGAAACATTTTCCTCCACCAGCATCATGTAGTGACCTGGTTACTATCCTGCAAAAAGATTGGCTTAAATTCCCTCTGACCACTGTGCAGGACTTGTAGATGTCATTCACAAGACGAACTGACACTGTATTGGCTGCAAAAGGACGTCCTACACCATACTAATCCATTATTGTGGTTTAAAACCAGGTGTTTTTGTTTCATTGTCCAACCCCTGTATATGATACTACTAGGGGTCATGTGCCATACGATGTGTTCTTAACCATATGCATGGCTGTCTTTATGTATTGCTTTGGTTATGCTTATTTGAATACATTTATATACAGAATTACAGTCTCCTCTGTTATTTTGTATTATCTTTTATATACAGTGGTTAGTCTCACAGCAAGAGCTTTGGATTTGATTTCTGATTAGGGTGGACAAGTGTTCCTACTTCATTAAGTATTCATGTCTTCCCTGTGTCTGTGTGGATTTACTCCGATTACTTACTCCATTCCAAAGACATGATAATAGGTAAATTGGTAGTACATTAGTAAATAACTGTCCTGTGCAGTTCCCAGATGACAGACTGCTGGAATGAACACAAGAAGAAGTTTGAATTACCAAAAACACAAGGGATGCATAAACACTCAGTGAACTGAATAAAGTACAAAAAAAAGAAAACAATAGGAGGCTGAACAGGACAGAATAGTGTGACATAAATAAACATGTAAAAGAATAAATGTAGCTAAGACAACAATAAAGGATATGACAAACCACTAGTTTAGTTTAGTATCACTTTAAAACAGTTTTCTAATAAGAATCCTACAGTAATCTGCATTCATTCTGTTCTGTGTTGTGACTTTGTAAGTAATATACTGTAGTGTTAGTGTATTGGTTTGTTGTGTTAGTGTAATTATCATCTGCTAGCTATAGTTTGACTTGTGTTTGTTCTTTTCTGCTTTGTTCAGTTGTTCATTTTAATTCGGTTTCTAATCCTAACAATAACACAACAGTGATGTCATCAAACCCTCCTTCCAGACAAAGGACATCATTTATGTTTTGTTTGTTCTTAATGATTTAATTCTTAATGTATGAATGTGTTTTAGTCTGATTCAGGTTAAGAGATCAGAGTCACCTGAACCCAGCTCTGTCTCCATGAAGAGTG
>JAOUQT010072335.1:0-10246 GCA_025769995.1 Xyliphius kryptos
CAACAAAGTAACTATTACAATTACAATACTATAGTCATTACAGTTATTAAAACTACTGTAAATATTACCGATAAGCTGTTGTCATAAATTGAATTAAAAAGAATGGGCTTTTCAATGAGCTCCTCTTCTTGACAAGAAAGTACTTCGCTGATATCGATGACACTCAGCCGTAAAAGCAGCTCATCAACAAGATCCTCAAACTCCTCCAGAACTAAATTCTGCACAAAACAGCAATGTCCTGGTCATCCCACCATCATACATTTGTTGGAACAGTGAATTAAATGTAAACAAAAACAGAAAGCAGTAATGTGTCAATAAACATTTGACTTTAATTAAGACACCAATAAGTATGAGAAGTTCATGCAAGTTCAATCTTTCTATTTACAGCAGAGGGCATGCTGCCATTTATTGTTTTGCTATTTTTTTCCAGGCCTGACAAGAAATGAACCTATCCAAGATATTTTAATTTTTATCAGGCCCAAAAATGTCTTTTTTTTATAGTGTAGAAGTGTCAGCTCCTAAAGCATTGGTAACCTGCACAATTATGAAATCACTACTGATTTCTTGTTCTTGGTGTGTTGGCTCAGTTGTTAGGGCTATCAATCTGAAGGTTGTAGGTTCAAATTTTAGGGCCACAGAAGTTACCAATGTGTGTCCATGGACAAGATCCTTAACCCTCATTGCTCCAGAGTTGCTGTATCAACCTGGTGTTGTAACTCCAACCAAGTTGGAAAGATGTATTTAAGTGCATAGTAACCATTTAAGAAACATATTTAAAGCTGATGGTTGATGGATGTGGAATATCACAATCCTGCCGAATTATAGTGTGATTTAACTCATCAGATCAGTTTACAAAAGTATCAATAAATAATTTAGCCAAGTATTATAAATGCTTGTTGTAAATGCCTGTTGATTCTGAAAACAACTAAATATATTGCAATCTTTACATATAACCTAATAAAAGTCAAAATTTTAAGTGATTTCTGTAAGATTTTAATAATAGTTTTTGCAGATTTTAATATTATTTTTAAATCACAGTGGATTGGAATAGACATACAGCTGGGCTTTTGTCATCTGCAGACATGAGGCTGGGTGTTGAAAGGTTTTTAAAAACTATTTTTATTTAACTATGCTTTAACAATATTAAACACGTAACCTTATTAAACTTAAATTGCTTACCTCAGTAGTGTTGCAAACTGTGTGTTCTTGCCTCCCTTTTCCCATGACAGTAGAAATGCTATTGCAGATATAAGTTATGATTTCTGAGACTGACTGAAGAATTTTCTTTCTTTTATGTTTTACTTTTAATCCAGATATCATGGTAAATATAACCTGTGGAAAATAAATAGCAGGCGATTACTAGTACATATAAATATGTTTTGCTGATTAAACACTGGTATTAAAGTATAAATTTAATACACATACTGTATACTTTATTGTAATTAAACCAATGCAGAATAAAGCCATGTGGCAGTAAAGCACCAGGGATGATCCATCCTGATAGTGAAGGTCACGCAGCTTTCTCACGCCCAAGCAACGTATAATAAGTGAATATAACGATTTTGGTAAAGTCCCATAAAAAGACTTGTTCATATTAAACAATTGGAGAGAGAAGGCACTAGAAAGAGTCTGAAGCACAATAAAAACAAGTGAATAAATACACAAACATTTTATTTAGTAATATACTAAGTTATACATGTAAGGTTTTATTTATGATGAAAAAAATATATACCAGCAGGCAGAATACGATGGATGATATCCAAGCACCTGCCGACAGATTTGTGGTCACTGCTTTAGTTTCACAAAAATAGGAGCACACTCTTATCAGCAGAATGAATATCAGAAGACCATGAAGTGTGTGAGTAAACTGTCAAAAAAAACATTTTATGGTTATCCAATAAGCATCCAATAAGCAGAAAATGCATAATACTGTCTGGCTCCCATGTGCCACCAGGAAGAAGCAATACAACTATAATTTCAAAGCAACAACAATGAAGTCCCAGAGGTGTAATTACATCACACTAATGAAGCATAATATTTCATGTAAAACAAACTAACTTAAGGGACAAATTAAAGGGAAGAGTGTTTATAGTTATGTTCTCTTTTTTAAAAACCATATAGCTAAAATAAATTATTAGATTACTAGTGTAGTGATTTGAGATGTTAACATATTTAATGTTAATTGATGCAGATGACAGCAATTTATTGGTAAGGGGATAAGTTTCTTGTAAATATCACATTATTACATTTTGTAGATATAAAGTTTAAGGACTTTAATATATACTGATATTTCTAAAAAGAAATGTTGAACTGCAGGCAAATTGAATTAAACGCATAAAATTTTATATTAATATAACATAACATTAATAAATTACATTTAAAGTTGCTATTTGTGTAACTCACAAATGGATTAATGCAACTAAATTTGTAAAATTTTTTACAAAGTCACAAATCTTCCTTACATTTTAAAAATGGAAGATGTGTACAGCATATTAATGTCCATGCATATGGAATGTTACAGGTAAAATGTTTAAACTTTTAATATTAACAATGTCTTATATGATTTTGTTACCATAAATACCTAAATAATCAAGGAGATCTCACAAAATTAAAGATTAAGGAGAATGTGAAGCAACTTAAAACAGATTTGTGGATTAGAACTGATACCGATTGTTACCGTATTCCCTTAAAAATAAAATATTTAGGAAAAATACTTAGGAGAAATTTCCCTGTAGAGGTTAGTTATTATGAAAGATGGTATTCATTGTTGTAGTGGTCATTTTACCTGTTCCAGTAAAGAGATAGAACTTAAGTCGAAAAAGTTCTTAAAATCTTCATTTTGCAGTTGTTCCATCAGATCTGTTTTTAGAGTATACACATGCAGCGAACAGATCAAAGATGAAATGCTCAGCAGCATTGTGATCACCTGCCGAGTTTACGTATGTTTAAATGAGTTCTACTGATTTATAACACAATAAAAATAGAAACAATTCAAGAGTTTTAGATATTCACCTGCAGCCAGTTCCACAAATCAGTCAAACAAAACCAGGTCGTCTGAATGATGTTATAGATTTTGATGCAGAGTTGAAGCGAAGTTACGAAAAGCAGAAGTAGCTAATCAGAGTAAAAAAGTTGTTTTATACAACGGTAAAATCAACATAATATTAAAACAACTTATTTTCTTTTGAGTGTTGCAGATGACTGATGTCTGTACTTTCTGTAGTTAATAATTTAGATATTTATTCATTTCTATCAGAAAAAAAATACATTTTAAATGATTTTAAACTTTGGAGTATATCCCTCATTCCAGGAAATGGGTTTTATGTAAAAAAAAAAAAAATCTAAAATCAGGCTGTGGTCATCATAATCATTTTAATATATGGTCAACCAAATGACAAAATAAGTGCTAGAAGCACCTCAAGAATTATACTAATGAAATACAATAGACAAATTTACGACAAACACATTTTAAAGTAAAGTTTGGTGTTCGCTGGTTTAAATTTGATTACAACGAAGCTACAGACCAGCAGAAGGCAAAGATTTTTTTTTTGGCTGTTTTTAGTTAATTATTCATTATTAAATTATTGTGTCATGATGGGGAGAATGATATAAGAAATCAAAAATAAAACAAGATAAAACTAAATCTTGTTTTCTTACCTCTCCAGCAGTAATACTATAGTGTAGAACACAAATGGGCTGATGTAGTTTTGTAGAATGAATAATAACTGAGGGAAGTATGATTCCTGTTGGTGATTTCTCTCCCAACAGAGTGACAGTGGAAAATATGTTATAATCAGGACTGTATAATGTGAAGCGTATCATTACATTTTGGGTGGATTGTTTAATCCAACCCGATGTCCACAGCTTTACCAGTGTACCAGCAGCCTTTGACCTGCAAAAGAAAATAATATGCAGAGTTTAGATTTGCATGTTGTTGAACTGGAAATATTTTTTTTATCAACAGTTATTTTCACAAACATCTGCATGCAAATATTGCAACCAACATATTGTCCACAAAAACCTGTGGACTAAATAATAATATGCCTATGAATAATGTTGCTGCTCTAACCATTTTGGGTGCATGATTTAAACATGTGAGCTAATAAAGCACAAAACACACCTATGGTAGTGACATACTGGTGAGTATGGTTGTACAAGTCAATTAGATAAATAAGGTTTTATAAAAGTTTGTTAATCCTGTTCTTGTAACAGAAGAAATCAACACATTTAAGTGTTTTTCCCAATTCTGAAAAGCTTTATGTAAAATACTAAATCTAATGAGTGTGTTAAAAAGCTTAAATGTACAGGGGAGTAGATTTGTAGAAACAGTAAGAGCTATTTGCTTATTTGTCACAGGGTGTCACAAAGGTATTGAGTTTTAGGCCTAATTTTTTATGGTCTCATCATTTCTAAATATTGGATGATTCTTTAATAAGTACTTACTACTTACAAAGTATTTTAAAACTTAAAACATTAAAAATGTGGATGCATTTGTTCTAAAATCATAATTGTTGTGTTGACAAGTTAATGCACTCTTACCTGTTTGTTCCCAAAGTGACAGAATTTCCTGAAACATCATTAAACTCCAGGTTCTGAGAACACAAGGATTTATTAATGAGACCCATCTCTTTAGTTTTTGAAGTGTAGTAAATCTAAAAACAGTGAACCATCTTCGCCATAACACCTACTCTTAAAAACATGGCATATAAAACCAAATCATAAAGTGTATGTTTACATTTTGCCAACATTGTGTGTTGTGTGTTTGCATATTGTTAGTTTTTTTTTTTTTGATGATTTACCTGACATGAAGTGTTGTTTTCGCACTCAGTTTTTGTGATGGCTGGTTCTCCAATGAGAAAGAAACTACCTGTAGTCTTTTCCTGTTACCATTGAAACAAACATTTTTAATATCAATATCCAAAGCTCTCATAGTCATGTGATGTTTACAAATTCATTAAATTATTATAAATGGTGTGTATTGAGCACATTGGAAAAAATATGCTTACATACATTTAAACTTACATTGTGTTTTGTCCCACTGTACCGATAAGAAAACATGTACTGCTTTTCCATATACATGTTTGTTGTCTCGTTCCACCAGGTATCAAGTTTCAGAATGGGGTTAGCCCTTGCAAAGATATCAAGGGTTAAATTTGAAACAGTCTGATTAACACAGTATTAATGTTGGTATGATTGACAGTGTTTTTTTACCAGCTAAACTGAGCTTTGAGAGCCTGATGCAGATGAATTTTTTCATTAGAGAACTTGCAATGTGCCACAAATCCAACTATGGACAAGATAAGAAATGACCATGCCAAATTTCTACAATAACAAAATGACAAATTTTAAATTAATGAAGCATTCATTAATATGACTCGCTTCAATTGTTGGTTTACAACAGTCATTTTTGTATTCTAGATTTCAAATACATTACATACAATACATATATTTTCTGCCGGAGAGGCTAAAATGAAAGTTTTGGTGTTGTCTTAGCACCATTTACTATAGTGCAAATATGTTATAAACATCACAATAAACACATTAAATGCAAAGTAGATCAGTAAAAACACACCAGTTCAGGTATACATTTCTGCAAATTATTAACAAAAACACAGTAAAAAAGCAGTACAATCAACAGTGAAAGTATTTTTTATAAAATAAGAGACCTTATCATTTTATGAAGGACCCTCCGCTTTTTAATTTGGTTTTTCACACTTTTTTGCTCGGCAAATGAAGGAGGGCGCACAAGCTTTAAATATCGAGCTCTCTGTCGAGCTGCCATAACCTGTCAATCAAACACAAATTGATTCATAAAGTTAATGACTTTCACCTTTAATGCAAAATCAACAAAATAACAAAGAATTTTGGTAAAAAAAATTCAATCCTGGCTATAATAAGAAACAATATGAAACGTCTTTTGTAGTATCAGTCAGTACTGATGCTTGTTGTTTTTTGTTGTTTAATATTTTCTCACTTGTAATCCCCCTGTGTAATTTAAACCCAGTACTGACTAAGGTGATTTTCCAGCTACCATGAGCCCTCTAACAAGAATGATTTGTCATGTTTTTTTTTTCTTTTGTCCAATTAGCAACATGTTTTTTTAAAAAAATCTGCAACTATTTATTAAAAACTGTCAATGAGTAATTGATCGTGCTACTTATGGATGCAAAAGTCTGTTTCAAGCCTTTTAAAACATGTGAAACTTAATATAGCAATAATGTCATACATATAAGTGCATAGTATTATACAAATTGTTTGGCACTTAGATCAAATTTTGCAATTTAGTGAGCTTCTGTAAAAATAAGAGGTGGGTTATGTTTTTTTTACCTGTATATAAAGCATTAAAGCAAGATTCTTACCTTTTCAAAGTCCATTCTATTAAAACTGTCATAATTTAAGCAGGATACTGAGTACTCCTTTGTGCAGACTTGCTTGTTGGTTTTATGTATAAGTTCTGCTCTAGACTTGTTGAATGAAAAGTATTGGTAAAAGTAGCCAGGTTCTCCATACCACACAGTGAAAAATATGGCAATAAAAACAACCTGAAAAATAAAGACAAATACCATTAATCAATTAATTTAAAAAGTTTTAGGTAAATAAATAAGAAATAAATTTAAAAAATAATTCAATAACTTTATTAAATACATATGAATTAAATTTTAAGAACAAATAAACAAAAAGAGCGAGAGAGTACAACAGACGAAACCCAATCAAACATGGCTTCAACATATATTTGCCCACAATTTATAAAACAAATTCAAAAGAAATACATTTTTTTACCAGTACTGGATGTGCTGCAAAAATACAGAAGAGCAGAGAGAAGAACATTGACTGCACCCATAGCATATTCTTTGTAGAATTGAACCTGTTAACATAATTAAATATAGCTGAGTTATTGTAGGGAAATTTACAGTTTAGGACAGAAGCATGCCTCCAAAGACCTTTATGCATATTTGGCTCAATTTGTATTAAACAAAACCACTTGACAGGCTGCTAGGTGTAGCTATAAAAATTGACAATTTAATTACTGCATATGAAACTACAGAAATCTTACTTTGTTCCAAGGAATAAAGTGAGAATGACACAACTGACAGACAAACAAAGCAATAGGGCCCATGTCCCACAGCAGCACCATAACTTCACAGTTTTGCAAAAATGTGCACTCTTCGAAACGTCATTAACTGCAAGTAGATTAAACAAAAACAAATGTATTACAATGTTCAAAATAATAATCCAATTCTGTAATCAAACTGAATGGTTGGTAACTTGTTCGTGTGTTGAATAAAGTAATGACTAACATAAAAATGTACCAGACAGTATATTTAATTTACGGGTGATTGAATATTATTTTTAATATAATATTGTTTTAACAATATGCCCAAAAACCTGGAATAGAGTTTATCTGAAGTTCAAACTGGCTCTGACTCAGGCCTTCTATTTGCATTGTGTCCTTGCTATTAGGAAAGTTTTCTCCAATAATTTCAATACAAGAGCTGGAGTCAGCAGACGTCTTTAGTTTGCTGCAGCGCACACAGCCACAGTCACCTGTCTTTAAAACAAAGTTAATATGTCAGATAATTCTTTATTTTTTTAACTTTTAAAAAGAAATACATGTATTCTTTGAAATCTTAATCCACCTCATTATTCTTTTCAGAGAGTATTACTGAGTTCCAGGTAATGTTTGATTTGGACACTTGATCCTTCTGAAGCAAAGTATCCTGATTATCTGTGAATTCATAAATTACTTGTTTAATTATGTAACAAAAAGACAATAGTCTGATACAATACTTTGAGTTTATGCATGAGTTTACCTTCTGCAGAGAAATAAGTAGACAGTTGAAATTTGTACCGATCCCCTGAAGAGCTTGTTTGATCGCTCGTCTGCAATAATAATGTAACATCATATGTATCACTTTATTCTGTTTGGTGGGCTTAAATAGATGAACCGTTGAATAGCTCTTTTGGTGTAAGACAAAATATTATGTATATATTTTCCAGCTCAACATTTCAGATAAGTGTTTGATACAAACATAATATGTATCCTGAACCTAAAATATTAATATTAAATAGAAAGTATAAAAGTGTTGACCTTGCGGAAAAGGAAGGACACCATACATCCTAAGGGAAGAAGACCAACAGCACACAGTCCTGTCTTCACCGAAAGCATGGATACACCAATAAGCCCCAACTCGCACCAGTACTGACATCATTAAAATAAAAACAAATCAAGTGTAAGTGAATCTGTACCACATAAATCACATGTTTAATCTTTAAGGGCAGTCTTTTATTATTTACCTGGTCTTCTTGGAAGTAAATAAGAATGGAATTTGCACACATGTAAGAAAGAAGAAGCAGAAGACACACACTTAAACGCTGTGAGTGTGTATAGTTACTGTAAGATGGACGACTGTACACCGACAGCCATGGGTGGAAATCTTCAAAACACTTTATCAGATTCAAATGCAGCAACTGGACAGAATAAGCCGATAAACAAAGTTTAGAACACTGTGCAAATGGAGACTAACTATGCTATGATATCTGGTTTAAAAATTTTGGTGTCTTTTGCCATATGAAAAGACCAATAATACCAACAATAAAGTATAAAAATTTTGTTATAAAGCTGTTTAGAGATGCGCCAAAAAATAAAACACTACATAAATAATATGCTTCTTTTAATTCCAATTGTATAATTTTCTTATTTTTAAGAGCACAAAAATTAGTACACCCCTTACATATTTGCAGATATTTAAGTATTTTTTTTAATGGGACAACACTGACAAAATGACACTGACCCCCGCGACCCCCATAAAGGAATAAGCAAAAGATAATGAATGAATGAATAATGTCTAAACCACCAGCAACAAAAGTGAGTACACCCCTAAAAATCTCATGTGACTCATTAGATTTAGTAGGTCTACACACTGTCGATCCAGCAATCCTGGAGCCATGAGGGATAAGGGTCTTGCTCAAGGACCCACAGTGACAACTTCTGTAGACCTGGGATTTGAAACCACAACCTTCAGATATATATAATAAATTAATTTCTACTTGTGTTGCCATCTAAATTGCTGACTTATATAATTTTTGCAGTGCTTACTCTCACCTTTCGGAAGGAGAGGCAATCTTTCAATGGTAGCAGCTTTCTCACCACACGTCCATCTCCTTCATCCAGTGCCAGCCAACACTGAGCTAAAAAGGTCCATGTTAATCCCTCCATCAGATCCTTCACCGTTATATGATTTATAAACCAGCTGGGCGATGAACCTGTGGCATTGTGCCACACACATACCTGATGTATCTGACCCAGAGACTGGTCTGAGCTAAAAAAATTAATTAATAAACAAACACAATTTTATGGTGTTTGGATTTGAAATTTGAAGACATGGCATGCATAATGTGGTTCTAGTTGCTTAAACACCTTTGGACTACAGTACATATTGTTTTGGTTTCCTTTAATTTGTTTTCTAATGGTAAGGACCTTGATATTACTCAAGATTTTAACTGTAACTGTAAAACTACAAAATCTTTACAGTAAGTGAAAAAAAAACAATGAAGCATAAAGGCTGTGTGTCCAAATTTGACTGGTAATTTCTATATAAATAAAAAAACCATGATACAATTCTGACCACTGTGTGTATCTAAATCAAAACATCACATTTATGTAAGGATACGGAACAATCTACTACAAATCCATATGTTACAATAGATATATTTCTTGTCATAGCTTACATAGCTACAAGTTTTCTAGGTAGGTTTTCACAGAAAATTGAAACATACATGTAGTTATGAGTGAAAAAATTTGCTTTACCTTAAAATAAAAGTGTTTCTGGAATTACAGGTGAATAGAGTATGGTCTGGATTGCTAAGTTCTCTTGTCAGGGAAACTCCATTCTCACCATATAGCACTATAAAAACCTGAAACGCACAAAACTCTGAACGAACCACACAACATACTGCACATAATACAGCGTAGATAATCCTTTCAAAACACACTAGTGTGCTGTTACGCCCTCTATGCTGTTTTGTAAATTGAGGTATGTCATAAATAAAAGATGCTAAAGATTTATAAAAATTATTTTATGTAAAGCATCATTACAAGGTTTAAAATAATTAAAATGTTAATGCATTAAATTCAAATGTAAACTTTTATTCATTAATCTAGTATTAAATACACTGCTCAAAAAAATAAAGGGAACACTTAAACAACACAATGTAAACCACACTTCTGTGAAACCAACCTGTCCAG
>JAOUQT010072345.1:0-10246 GCA_025769995.1 Xyliphius kryptos
TATAGGGGGGTCTTGCTAAGTGCCTCTCATTTCTATCTGTTGTCTGTTCCATTCGCACAACAGCAAGTGAAACTGATTCACCGTGTTGCTTCCTAACTGGACAGGTTGATTTCTAAGAAGTGTGGTTTACTTGGAGTTACATTGTGTTGTTTAAGTGTTCCCTTTATTTGTTTGAACAGTGTACACATGCATGTTAATGATTCACCAACTATAGGAATAAAAATTATGAAAGTTTGGTTTACTTGTTAAATAAAGAACAAAAACATGGTAAACAGCTTGAAAGATGACTTTTATTTATGATATATAAAAAGAAAACAGTTTATGCGCCTTTCACTAGATGCATCAATACTGCCATTACTTGATACGGCGTTGAAAAACAATATAAGTGAGTTATTGTTTTTTTTTTTTTAACCATGTTATATTTCATACCGCTGAAAATGTCCATTTGAAAATGGGGCCAAATCAAACTGTAATGCGAATTTAAAAATAGGCCTTGAGCAAACTACTAAAAGAAATGTGTATAATAATATATATATTTATATAAAATATGTTTCAACGTGAAGCTGCGATTTGTTTGTACAGTGTCCTGTCCTTTTACAGTGGACACCTTGTCATATTCAAGTCCGTGGGGGAAGTAATAAATTATATCTTGTGAACTGCCCTGCAGTCATGATGTGCTGATGATGTTCTTAATAAAGGGATGCATCTCGAAATACAGTACAGTCATGGGAATATGATAAATACATTAGGGATAAAAATATTCACCTGGCTGCCTACAATGACCAAACAAACAAAAAATCATTCCTTATTCAACAAACGTACAATCCTGCTCTTTCACAGACCCAGACTCGAACAACACATTTGTTGTCCCTCACCTCTTTTTGTAGATTATTAGAGTCTGTAGCACTCCTGGTCTTCGATTTTCAAAGGCTACAATAAATAAAGTTTTTTTAAAATCTTAATCACGATCTGTGGTACACATCTCTAGAATCAGATTTTCGTTTGTGTACATTTTACTCCTGTACAACACGATTCTCCAAATTATGAGGTTATGTAGTAATATCAATTTGTTAGCATGCACGCTAATGCTACCTCGCAGTTAATTGGCGTCAGTAAGACATACCAGAGTAAGGTGGGGCTATGGCGGCGGTTTCACTTTCAGAGTGAGCACAAAAACATTGCATGAAGTGAACATCACCCAACATCCCTTTTTCTTTATAAAAAAACAGAAAGTTAGCTCAGTAACAAAATGCACATCTTTATAAAAAAGTAGTCTACTCTACGAAACTCAAAACTACAAATAATGCCAATACGGTAGCATTAGCTTGCATGCTAATATATTAATGTTATGGCAATTAAATGTACTTTAATTATACAATTAAATTAAATGATTTGACAAATGTTTAACAAAGTACACAGAGGAAAATCAGGTTCTGAGCAGATTTATTTACCACAGAACAAAATGGAGACATTACAAGGGCAGTCGGACGCTTGTGGTTAAGGGACCAGCCTTGCGACCCGAATGTCCCCAGTTGGATTACCAGTCCCACCAAATACTCTGGCTGAAGTGCTTTTGGGCAATATACCTAACCCCAATTGCTCCCTGGGTGCCTGATACAGCTCTGTCAGTAAGAACAGTAGCCAAAAAAGATCACGTAAGAGTGATTTTTTTTAAAAAACAAACAAACAAAAACATTTATTTTAGCAATTAGAAACCCGCTTGGACCCCGAGTGCCAATTCTGGCCACGACTAAAATGGCGCCGACCACACATTGATGCCATGAGCTTGGAGATATATACAAAAACCTGTCTAGTCCTTCTGCAACATAACACGACCATCGAAATTACCTCAATACGATAACCTTTAAAACACTTTGGTTTGCATATTCTTGCGTTTAAGAGGCTACCCTGAGAGAGTATGTGGTCAATAAAAACATTTTCTAAAGCATAATGGACTAAACGCCCCAAAACATGGTAATTTTTTTATTAGATGCAACATATTGATGCTTAAACATCTAGTAAAAGGACACCTTGTATTAAAATAGTTTTGTGGTTGTCAGGACTTGATTTGAATACTTTGACCTCCCTGATGGACAACAGATGTCCAGGATCTTTGGACTTATTCTAAAGACAGAAAATGGACTCCACCCCTTGTTGTTCAGTAGTTGATATTAACATCTTCCCCCTATGGCAGTTAATGATAGTGTCATGATATTTCTTGCTGTCCAGCAACAAAGCACATACCATAGGCTATCTGATGCTGATAAATATCATTTTATGTGGATTATCTTTTGCTGAGAGGAGCATATATTGGTTGGCGAATCGGAATGTTGCTCTCAACACTGGTTCTCAGGGTCTGGGAGGAGGTCGAGCAGGAGGTGGGCATGGGGCACTGGGCGGAGCTCGGGCTGGAGGAGGACCAGGAGCTGGGCTGGGCCCTTTTGGGGGTGGACCCTGAGGAGGTGGACTCACAGGGGGTGAGGCTGGGCAGTAATCCGGGGGAGGCGGAGGCGGACTCTGGGATGTAATTGGGTTCTTTGCTGCTTCTTCTTTCACTCTGGTGAAATTGATGCATCGGCCCTAAAAGAATCAAGACAGAGAGATTAGATGTTTTACAGCAACAGTATTCAACTTACAAATATAAACCCAATTTAACTAGTTTAATATGAACCAGACAGAAATGCAGCACATTTGTAAGAACTCATGATTGTTTTTAGCTGTTAATCTGTAGGAAGCCTTAGTTTGAGTTCAAAATCTATATTCAACTTTGATTTGATTTGCTATCGGTTAGCACGTCCTACTCTTACCGGACCAGAATCCTGATCTGAGGTTCCATGTTCTTGCCATATTGTGATTGGTTTTCTTTGGATTCTTTGGTTTGCTCTCAGTCCAAAACCATATATAAAAGGTAAATTGGCTGCTCTAAGTTGTACCTATATAGTATGTTTTTGGGTGTGTGAGTAAGTGTGTGCCCAGCGATGGATTGGCACCCTGTTTATGGAATACCTGCCATGCACCCAAAACATTCTCCCCTGTATGGGCATGCGTGACCCTAGTATATGATTAAGTAATCAAGATAATGTGGCACAGTAGTGTAGTTGTCAGCTCTCTTAGTGCTGGGGATTTAGATTGTACAAGATGTACAATATGTACAAGAGACATTTAAAAGATTACACTTTCCAAACATTAATAAAACCTTGAAAAAACAAGGCTAATAATACTTTGCTTATATAACTACTTTTGCTTGTTGCCTATCTAATGCAAAAAAAGCATTAGATAAGGAATATAATTAAATAATATAAATTAAATGTGGTAGCGGTATATATCAAATATATCAGGAAGTGGTAGCTCAGTGCTGTTGGACTAGCAATCTAAAGGTTTTGGGTTCTCAACTAAGGTCCAGTGAAGTTACCAATGTGGGTCCTTGAGCAAGACTTTTAACCCTCATGGCTCCAGGGGTGCTGTATCAACCCTGTGTTCTGACCCCAACCATAAAGTTGGGATACTTGTATGTCGCTTTGGATAAAAGCGTCTGCTAAATGACCAAATGTATATATTTTTTTTCATATGTGATTTTTTTTTACACATATACATATACAAAATAATGCAACAGAAACAAAAAGATGTGTTTTGTGTGTTTTGTCTTCATGGATTATACCACACAAACACATACAGTACGTTGGTGTAAATTGACCTCCTGACATCCCTACAATTAGCCACAGACCTGTAAAGCAGTCTATTCGTAGCCCAATGATGAAGCGTTAGGCTTGACGTGGCATTTTGCTAACAACGGATTTGAGTATGACTTCATATCGCAGCCTCCGCCAGTCTGTTGGAGTGTGTGTGCATGTGTAATTAGAAGCAGCATACTACTTTTCTAAATTTCTACCCACACGCCGTCTTGTCAGAACGTCTAAAGGTGTGTGAAGTTCCCAAGGACTTAGACGTGAAACAGACCGATCTGGGGTTCAGGCTTGAAAACAATTATAATGCTCTGTTTAAGATATTGTGGGGCATCAAAGTGATGTAGTGGTTAGTACAGCTGCTTCTCAGCGCTGGGGATTTAGGTTCGAATCCCGATCTGAGTGGAGTTGGTACATTTTCTTCTTTTTGGTGGGTCATGTTCTCAGCTGTCCTAGCAGAGGATTAAGCCGAAGATAATAAAATAAACATATGAATTGTAGACAGTTCAAATCGGTCTGCAGGAAAAAGAGGTTTCTTCTTAATAATTCCTCTTTAAGGGGTTTAGTCTCTGCAGGGGTTCCACGATCCACTGGCTTCAATAATACAACACTGTTGGATTAAAGTATTAATAGCATCTATGCATGGATCTGTGAAATGGCTTAAGGTTATGGAAAATATCTCGAGACCTAACAGGAATGTTTCACAGCCTCAGAGCGGACCTTTGTGAATGGGGCGATTTAGAGCTGTTGCTATGGCGCTCGGTACGGGTGCTGTGAAACGCTTGTAAAACAGAGAGTTACATTCATCTGTATGTTCCCACAATCCTGCACATTATAAAGACTATGCTTTATAAAATAGAGAACATGAAGTCAGTAATAGAAAAGAGGGAAAGTGCAGTACAAGAGCTCGTCTTCCAAGTTAGTGAACTCAAAAGTAATTCGAGACGGGATATGATGCTGATTTCACTTGTTTTCCATAGTTAAAAAAATAGTAGCCCTGCACATGCCTCTGCCCTCTCGTCATCAACCACAAAGTGGTGCTGAGAGCCATGGCATTACAGGAAAGGGCAGCAATGGTTCTCTAGAATTAAGTCTGCATCATGTAGCTGCACAATATATGTGACACTAATCAATGTTTTTCATTCAAATTTATACCAAAGTTGCTGTGCAAACATAATTTAGCAGCTATGAGCTGATGCTCATTAACATGTGGCAAATAAATCAACCGTTTAATGTACTTGCATTTGCATACGCAAGATTCAACAAGGATTCATTCAGGTGGCTCGAGCCCTCATATTCACACGTTATTTAACACTTAGATTTATCGGGGATTTATTCAGGGAGTATGAGCAATCCCATTCACACATCGTTAACCCGCCGTGATTTTAGTTTTTTTTTTGCCTGTGAGGCCTTTTAGTGACAGACTGGTTTGACATAATGATTTAACTTTTTGAAGTTTAGACACATGCCCATCCAAAGGAAAACGTTTCAGGTGCTGGGCAGATACACCCAGGGCAGGGCACCATCACAGGGCACGCACTCACTCACTGAGTATTTTGATCACATCAACATTTTAATACGTTATCCTACTCCAAGCTGTATATGCTTGAAAGCCAACTACCAGTTAAGTAAATCGGGTGATGTGCATCTCTGTAATGAGAAGAGGTGTGGTCTAATGACTTCAACACCCTATATAAGGTGTGCGTAATTATTAGGCAACTTCCTTTTCTTTGGCAAAATGGGTCAGAAGAGAGATTTGACGGTCTCTGAAAAGTTAAAAATTGTGAGATGTCTTGCAGAGGGATGCAGCAGTCTTGACAAACTTTTGAAGCCTGATCACCAAACAATCAAGCGTTTCATGGCAAATAGCCAACAGGGTTGCAAGAAGCATGTTGAGAAAAAAAAAAAGGCAGAAAATAACTGACCATGAATTGAGGAAAATCAAGCATGCCATTTGCTACAAGTTTTTTCAATGTTTCAGCACTGCAACGTTACCGGAGTATCAAACAGCACAAGGTCTGTGATCCTCAGGGACATGATAAGGAAGGTTGAAAAACAACCACTTTGAACAAGGACCATAAGATAAAAACGTCAAGACTGGGCCAAGACACATCTTAAGACTGATTTGTCTAAGGTTTTATGGACTGATGAAATGAGAGGGACTCTTGATGAGCCAGATGGATGGGCCCGAGGCAGGATCAGTAAAGGGCAGGGAGCTCCACTCCGACTCAGATGCCAGCATGGTGGAGATGGGGTACTGGTATGGGCTGGTATCATCAAGGATGAACTTGTGGGACCTTTTCGGGTTGAGGATGGAGTGAAGCTCAACTCCGAGTTGAGTTTCTGGAAAACAATTTCTTCAGGCAGTGGTGCAGAAAGAAGTCAGTATCGTTCAAGAAAAACATGATTTTCATGCAGGACAATGTTGATCGTAAAGAAATCAAGTACCTGACAAAATCTTAGAATGGATGACTTTTTAGTGTCATCGTAAAGAAAGGTCGAAATATTGGTCACTGATTTGGTTTTGTTTTTGAACGTCAGGAATGTTTATCTTTTAATTTTGTGTTGTTATATTGGTTTACCTGGTGAAATGGTATATATGTGGTTCTTAGAAAGTTGCCTAATAATTCTGCACAGTAATAATGCACAAACAGATATCCTCCTAAGATAGACAAACCTAAAAGGAACAACTCCAACTTCCAATAATATTAAGCTTTGATATTTATGAGTCTTTTGAGTGGATTGATATCATAGTTGTTCAATCATAAACCGAATCCTCTTAAATTCAACTTGCCCGATAATTCTGCACACACTGTATATAGGAGCAACTTGGATAGGTATGGGCAATTTGGAATAGCCAATTCACCTTCCATGTTTTTGGACTATGGGAGAAAACCGGAGAACCCGGGGAAAACCCACATGGACATAAAGAGAACATGGAAACTCCACCCTCATTGGGATTCGAACCTGGATCTGCAGCGCAGAGATGAACGTGCTGACCACTACCTTAATTGTAATTAAATGATGTATTCCTGTAATAAAATAATAGTCATGGGCAGTTGTGGCTTTAAATTTTACATTTTTCATAGCAAGTGCCTGTGGTAGAGATGTGTTTTGAGATGTTTCTTAAAAATTCTAAGTAACTCAGACTTATGAACAGTTTTGGGAAGAACGTTTCACTATTTAACAGTGGTGAACGATATGAGGTTCAATCATCAGGTGACATTTATCACTAGTGCGCAGGAAATGAGTTGGCGTGTATTTTGAAAATATGGATTGAAGGTAAAAGGGAGCAGATCCAGAGATTGTCCTGTAGACCAGAGGCAGTGCCTCGTACAGAATGCGAGCAGCTACAGGGAGCCAATTGAGGGAGAGGAGTAATGGATTGACATGAGTTCGCTTAGGCTGGTTGAACACGTATCGGGCTGCAAAGTTTTAAGTAGTTGTGAAGGCCTGGTTGTGCAATATATTTATTGGTTTTTAAGAATTTTAAGGCATAAAGCATGGATGATACTTACATGATCTCCAGGCTGTGGTCTCATTAGTGACACTTGGTCATAACCACGGCGGAACAGAGCCCAAATTGCATCCAGTTTGCCCTGGTCATTAGAAGAATCAAACACAGAAATGAAGTACACCACAAACAAAACCAGCCAACAAACAAAGTGGTCAATATGTTGCAAGAAACTTTTGATATGATTTTATTTCCTTAATATTTTATTGCAGTGGCTGTAAAAGCAACACAGAACTAAAACCACTTTGATCGAGGAATGTTTCTTTACCCTAATTGGAGAGTACCACTTCCTGTTCTGTTGAGTCTTCTTGTTTGCATGTTTTTTAGGTTTGGGTTCGAAGGGTTCAAACTCCTGCTCTGGCATTTTCACCACTGCATTTTTGGGTTTCTCCAGCTTGGCACCCTCCTCGGTGGAACCTTTCCCACCCCAGCGAACCTAACACATTAGTGGTTAAAGAAAAGCGAACAATAAGCAGGTTTATAAATGACTTTAAAAAAAAAAAATCATATAAATCTCAGAAAAGACGTCATCGGATGGGTAAACGTCCATCATCCTCTTGCATGTGAGAGTAAAATGCACAGCAATTTCGCATTCCGTTGAAGTAAAAAATCATTAAATAATATAAGCATCAACTTTTTTTCCATTTAATGTTTTACCAACCACTGTATTATTCATTCATTTATTTACTTAAGAGTTGTGGGGTGATGGGGCTTTTCCAAGCCCCAATCCATCACACAGTCTGTATTGTACAATTAAGTAGTTCCAATTCACTTATTACATTTTTTTAAACTGTGGAAACATTAAAGAAGAAATCTCAGAAGAAATCAATGCAACTGAAGAGAGAACATGTAAAACACAACCTTGCCCATCCTGTCTGAAGTTCAAACACAGATTACATCAAAATTGTCCGGTTGCGTCTCTATTTACCTCCATCCGTTTTATTCCTCCAACCCCTCGTCCACCATAGTATGAGGCATCTACGGTCGGCCATTTTTTCTTTGGCATGCCATCCTCGTCGTCTGACTCCTTTTAGAACATTACAGATTTATTAAGATTAGACAGACAGACAGACTTTTTGAAACCGCTTTATTTAACCAAAAATACAAGACCGATAAACAGATAGATAGATTTAGTTATTTAGTAGCAGATGCTTTTTAAAGTGATCTGTTCACTTACTACTGTGCTTACACACAAAGGAATTTGTCCTCTACATTAAACCCATCATTTTAGTGAAACACACAGAAATACACACACTGGTGAAGTGAGCACACGGTGGGTGGCCTTTTATACTCAAGGGCACTTTAGCCATAGTACTTGGTGGGATTGGGAATCGAACCGGCGACCTTCAGGTTGCCAGACTGGTTCTTTAACCACAAGCCAATGACTGCTCCGAATGTTATCCAAAGCGACTTACAAGTATCCCAACTTGTTTAATACAGCACCTTGGAGCAATAAGGGTTAAGGGTCTTGCTCAAGGACCCAGATTGGCAACTTCAGTGGACCTAAAATTTAAACATACAGCCTTCTAAGTGACAGTCCAACGCCCTAACCACTAAGCTACCACTCCCATTTGGCCATGAATACTTATAAAATAATTGCAAATCGTCTGTCTACTTCCTTTCACAGCGTTTCCAAATGTGCATTTCTTATTGAAGCATTTATCTGCATATTTTTTTCCAGGGTAAAATTATCTGCACTGATTGGTAGATTAGTTAGAATAGTTTTTACCATAGAATAGTAATTTACAGGTCGATCGATTCAGACCGAGCATTACTGAAGGTTTAGATGGGAAATTCATGGCCCTCCGCTGATGACAGAGTTGGGAAGATCATTTCATTGTTTATCAGTAGTGAACGATATGGAGTGAGAATATGCACCACGGTGAGTGTAACACACCAGGGAACATATATTATTATACCATGGGGAACAATCCTATTTTTGGAAAACGTGTAGGTAGGAAGGATCAGTTCCTGTGATTGTTTTGTAGGCTGGCGTCAGTGCCTTGCATTGAATGTGGCAGTGGCAGGAAACTAATGGAGGAAGATGAGTAGTGGAGACTCAAACTGAATAGGAATACAGCCCTAAACTAACAGGAAGACACTTGAAACAAAAAATCGATAAAGTTTAGATAATTATTAGAAGATAAGCTGTGAAGAATGACTTACAGGTTGTGGTGGGGGAGGTGGAGGGGGTTCTTTGATCACCTGCAAAGACAGACATTTAATTAAAACCAACCGCTTTTTTGGATTTGACAGAACATTTCAATTCTGACCTGCTTTGTAAACAATAGCCATAGTATAACACAAAGAGCAGAATTATGGAAAGTCTTGAAGCATTCAGTTAAAGAAACCATAATAAGGTGTAGACTTACTACTGTGCAGCACAGAGGCCAGAACCACCACATGAACAACAGGGCCAGAAGCAGGAATATGACCAGCAGGGTAATCAGAAGAATAGTTCCATCAAACTGTCAGAATAGTGGAGACAAAACAAAGTAGGTTCTCAGACATCAAGTGCATTTTTAGTGCAATAATTGCATGTTAAACCTGATAGTTATTTAGAATAAAATGTAAACTTTATAGACAATAAAGATCTGAGGAGTGACTGGGATAGTAAAGTTTAAAGGGCACTATGGGTTTGTAGTGGACAGAACAAGAAGATGAAATGAAACTCACTTTAAAAGAAAGAGACCCCTCTGGCAAAACCCAGAGAGACTATAAAAGTGTAGAAATAAAAGCCAGGAAATAAAAATAGAAACCTTATAGGATATAAGGATAAAAATATACACTGCTCAAAAAAATAAATGGAACAGTAAAATAACACATCTCAAATATCAGTAAATAACACATTTCGGTTGAAAATCTTTATTTAGTAGATAGTGGAATGCATTGAGAACAAAATAACATAAAAATGATCAAAATGTAAATAAAAATGATTATGGAGGTCTGGATTTGGAATCCTACTCAAAATTAAAGTGGAAAATCAAATGACAGGCTGATCCAACTTTAGTGGAAATTTCTCAAGACACATTCAAATGAGGCTCAGTAG
>JAOUQT010072353.1:0-10246 GCA_025769995.1 Xyliphius kryptos
GGACATTGTCCCAAAGCAGCTTTACAGAAAACATTTTATCCCAGATGAGTAACAGTGGCAAGGAAAAACTTCCTGAGGAAGTAAGGAAGAAACCTTGAGAGGAACCAGACTCATTTGGGTGATATGAGACAATCTGTATACATCTAATAAGTAATCCTATAACTAACAATAATTCTTTCCTCAAGTCCTGACCACATTATCCTGATTGCTAATCACCTGACTATTTGCCTGTTGAAAATTGGACAATTGGGAATTTATATTCATTTCATCAGACATGTCCTTATGGTTAGCATGCCAAAAATAATTAAGTACTTATTCAATTATTCAGTTAATTGTATTATATCTATATCCCAGGATAATTTTATAAATACACAACTGTCCCAAGGCACAATGTACAAATTCACACCTACTAACAATGTAGACTAAATAATCTGATTGGAGATTGGAGAAAACACGCAAAAATCAAAGGAAAGCCTCATAGACAAGAGTAGAATATGAGGAACTCTATACATTCAGTAATCTGAGAGCAGGATCAAATCAGACTAGCAAAGTCAAATTCATGTGCAAGATATTGCGTGCTACATGCTGCTTGGCTTATTTAATAACCTTCTGCTGTGTAAAGATCATTTATTTGTCAGATATACACTACATTTTCCGAAAAAATATTCACTCACCTGCCTTGATTCACATATGGGCTAATCCATAGGGTTCAATATGAGGTCAGTCCACCCTTTGCAGCTAGAGCAGCTTCAACTCTTCTTGGAAGGCTGTCCACAAGGTTTAGGAGTGTGTTTATGGATTTGTTTTGACCATTCTTCCAGAAGCGCATTTATGATGTCACACACTGATGTTCGATAAGAAGGCCTGGCTCGTAGTCTCTGCTGTAATTCATCCCAAAGATGTTCTATCGGTTAAGGTCTGGACTCAGTTGGGAGCATGGAATTGTCCAAAATGTCTTGGTATGCTAATACATTCATACACCTGTGGCCATGGAGATGAACACCAGATTCCGATATTTTGGATGGGTGACCATATACTTTTGGAAATATAGTGTATTAGTATAGGCAATCATTAAAGGGCATATCTCTGGCAGCAATAAAAGGCAAACAGTGGAGCTCTGTCACCTGTACATGAGCCAAGCAGATGAAAGTCAGAAAACATCTGTCTAGCTCCGTGGGATAGAAGCTTTAGTTTCATAAATTACTATTATGGCATGGAAAATCAGATTAAAGATATTTTATTTAATGGTCATAAAAAAGCCTAATTTATACTTTATATATATATTTATATTTTGGAATAATATAAATGATGAAACTAGTCAACTTTATTTCAATTATTAATATGTATCCATTAATGGGCAGCACAGAGCTGTAGTGTGCAGAGCTGTAGTGGGTAGAGCTATCACCTCACAGCAGGAAGGACACAGATTATCCTAGGTGAGACGACTGTGGAAATATCTGTGTGGTTTGTATGTTCTGTCAGTGTTTGCACAGGATTTCTCTGGGTGCTCTGGTTTCCTCCAAAAACATGCGTGTTGAGTTAATTGGTGTCTCATAGTGTGTGAATGTGTGTATGACTATGAGTGTGTGCCAGATGGATTGGCGCCTTGTCTTAGGGTTGTTCCTGCCCTTGCACCCAGGGTTGCTGGGTGGGTGCCAGCTGGCCTGCAAGCCCATTGTGGATTAAGCTGAAGTAAATTAATGAAGTCCCTGCAGTTCAGCATTTGATGTCATCTGGACATTTCTAGACTGAAAAGCATGTATAATATCCAAAACAGACGCCCTAAAACTTAATCTTGAGGTTTCAGGGTATGAAGCATGGTTTAATGTTATACAGCACATTAATTACAGTATGTCTACTTTGCACATGACAAACCAGTACAGATCTATTGCCCAGAAAATGTTCTATACTCATAACCACAACCTACCCTGCTCTATTTATCATTCATTCATTCATTTTCTATACCTGCACAATCCTAGTTTTAGGGTCACTGAAAGACCATGAGGCCACAGCAGTATCCGCCTTTTGTGCCGCCTTTTTATGTACCGCATACAAATAAATCATAAAATAATATTACAACTCAATGTCTAGAGCCTTGAAAATTGTTGTACAGCTAACCATACTCGACGCCCAATTAGCTTTACAATGCACTTGGCTCAGGTCCAAGCACTAAACGCAGGATACATGCACACCAATGAGAGGCACCATTGTTTGTCTGATGTTCAACAATGGTTTCTTATATCTAAAGATGTAACTGAAGAGCATCATAAAGACAGGCCTGTGGTGGTTATATTGTAATTTGTACTAAATGTGAGATTATAATTTAGATAACCAAAACTAAGATCTACACTATAAAGGGCCTTATGCAAATGGACACTCAGTGTAGCTTATGGTGGGAAAATAAGGGAACTGTGAAAATTGTGACCTTAAACAAAGAGAATACTTCTAAACGTCCAGTAGATACTAAGACAAAAGCATGAAGCAAGAGCATGGACATTAAGCAAGTGCTTACATAGTGCGCTCTAACTGAACCTGGAACTGTGGCTGGAACTCTTACTTTCTCTGAGGTAATGTTTGATTGTTATCTTTGACATATCGTAAAAACATCCAATTGTTTTTGCACTTTGTTGACCTAAGTATCTGGACACACTCTCTTGTTCAGTTCTAGTTTATGAAAATATCCTTTTTAAGATACTTTTATTTTTCTAATTTGGCCTTTTCCATTGGCATGGTGTGGTGGTTTAGTTTAGAATCCACTTCCCCAAAATCCCTCAACATCATTTCAAACCACAAACACCAATTGTCACAGTTGTCACAGTAAAGAGATATAAAAGGATGCATGCACAGCCCAATGCTCTCCCTGATGTCCTCACACTACACTTTAGACACAAAGCCAGCCACAACAGATCTCTGTCATGTAGGGCATCAATCAGTTAGTGCCAGAGGAGCTGAGGAACTGAAAGAGTCACCAGATGGTGATGGGGGAATGTGAGAATTTAATTAAGCACTCCAACCAATAAATCTCGAATTGATCATCTGACATGCATGAACAAGTGTCAAAGTGCAGCTATGTGTCAATTACTGTTAATGCATAAAATTATCTATTAAATTTTGCATATGTATGAGTGTTAAATGATGTCATTGCAGGCCTCGCTGACCTCAATTAACTTCACTCAGTCATATGTCATATTTCATTTAAATACACAGGCAGAGGTTCTAGATAATTGCTATTGTGATCATGATAAATAAGTTAGTCACAAGAAAAACAACTGTACCTATGGCTCTTCTTACAGAATGCAAATATACAGTATCTCAGTTTTGAATTTTTAACAAAACTCCACTCACCAGTGTGAGAAGCGCAGATACATTAATCAATTCCAATTAGGAGCAGTTGTAGGCTTGCAGTCAAGGAACTGGCCTTGTGACTGGAAGGTCAAGGTCCTCGATTTCCAGTGCCATGAGTACTAATACAGCTGAAATGCCCTTGGGCAAAGCACATAACCCCTAGTTGGTCCCTGGGTGCTATGGAGGCAGCTCACCGCTCCAGGTACGTGTGCTCACTTTACTAGTGTGTGTATATAATTGTGTGTTTCACTTGCATGGATGGGTTAAATGCAGAGGATAAATTACACTGTGTGTGCTCATAATAGTAAATAGATCACAATAGATTCACTTTTAAATGACAATAAATTCACTACAAATCTACAAACAGCAGTAGACAGAGGGAAGACTTGTTTTCAAGGAACAAAAGTCAACAGTTTAAGTCCAGAATGACTGTGAACATGAATGCTGTTGTAACACGCTTCACATTAAACTGGGCTGAAGAACACTTAACATCAAGCTGAGCCAAATAAGACACAGGTGCACTTTAAATCTACATATATTAGCTTATAATCACTACTCTAGTGACTTGGCCGAGGTGTTGAGAGATATAGTTCTACTGTGCCACCAGTTTAGGTGTCCACAATTGTTATTTGGGTATTTGCTGTCATATAATCTGTGGATTCTGGTGCAGAGCTAGTTACAGAATCAAATACGGCTTCATTACAGGATTCCAATGATCACAACGGTTACCTTCCAAAATGTATTTCATCATGTCTCCTAAACTATTGTTAAGGAGCATTTAGGTTCATTCATTAATTAGGATGATCATCCTGTAGGGCTTGCGAACAATTGACAGTAATTAGATTCCATTAGCTACTGGCAAGGTGGACTGAGAACAGGCCCAGATGGCCATCATGTGCACACACACCACACAAACACAGATAGAGAGATGAAGAGGGAGAAACTATAGCACTCAGTTAACACCTCTTCTCAAGAAATGTTATCATTTTGACCATGAATCTTCATCTTGTAGATTGAAGTTATTATCCATAATGCTCTGGAAACAAGTAATGGCAGACAGAAATCATTAGCAACTGCATACATTTATTTATAAAAAATATTATTTATTCATTTATTTTCTATTTCTCTTTAATTATAGTCAGGTTCACTGGAATACAGGTGCCCAACTGGCAGCATAGGGCACAAGGTAAGAGAAACACTAGACAGGGCACCACTCTACCGTATTGCATATTTTAGATTGTGGGAAGAAACCATAGCATCTGGAACAAACCCACAACATGCAAACTATGCACAGACAGGACCCAGGATACCGCACCAGGGACTGGTTCTTACAACTTAATCCACAAGTGGTCACAGGCCAGCCGTTGCCCATCTGGCAACTTTGGATGCAAGGGCAGGAACAAATAGATAGTGTGCCAATCCATCATAGGGCACATACACACACATTCACACATACTAAGAGCCAATTTAGAGACTGTATTCAACCTACTATGTCTTTGGAATGCATTAGGAAACCGCAGTACCATAGAAAACCCACGGAAAAACGGAACATGGAAACTCCACACAGAAATTTCCCAGGTCACCCCACCTGGAGATCAAAACCCGGGTCCTTCTTGGTGTGAGGCGACAGCACTACAACTGTGCCACCGTGTTGCCAGTTAATAAAGCAGTTGAAGTGAATTCACAAAACACAGGGAAAAAGGAAACAAATTGCAAAAATGGGAACAACAAAAGTAATGAAAGCACAGTGTACAGGGTGGGTCATGTATATGGATACCTACAGATATATATATAGAGATATATATCCATATAAATGGCCCACTCTGTATGTATTCATATAAATGGCTCACCCTATATTATCCACAGAGAACCCAGACACACAGTCAATAATCCATAGAACACAAAAGGAATCAGGAATCAAAGGCATCATTTCACACAAAAAAATAATTTTAGTATCTAAGAAAAAATTTGTTGGTGACTGTAGTTGGTTTGTAAAGTCTGAATGACAAGGTCTGTTCATTACAAAGCGCCTGAAAGTAAGAAAACAAAAGAAATCTGAATAGTCAGAACAGAACAATAGCAGGATTAGTCATATTTCATATGAAATGTTTTCTTTGACGGAGTTCATTAATCTGGCTCAACATTTTTAAACCAAGAACTCGAATGCAAAAATTGGCTTCTCTTTTATCGCTTACTGAACTGCAGGGGCTAAGAAAGATATTAGCATTTTATACAGTATTGTGCAATAGTCTTAGGCAACCAATTATTTATAATAAGACAAAATTTGAGCTGTCACTGTGAGGATGATACGGCAACCACACAGCATTAGGTTCTGGGTTCACTTCCCAGGTAGGGCATCCTGATTCCTTTCTGTTAAGCATTTTTATGTTCTCCCCATGTCTATCCATCCATCCATCCATCTAGGGCACAAACACACATATACTAATGGCCACTTTAGAGACACTTATTAACCTAGAATGCATGTATTTGAAATGCGGGAGGAAACTGGAGAAAACCCGTGCGAACAAGGGGAGAATACGCAAACGCCAAATATCCTTGGTTGTTATATTTTATGAACTGTAGCCCTCATATTTTGCTGCCAAAAAAACCCAATAAGTGACAGTCAAAGTCTCCTAAGGTCTCCCAGATTATACAAGCATCAGATTTCATACTTTCATATTTTCTCTCACTTTACTAATGCAGACATTAAACATTTTTAGATATATGTATATTTTTGTGCCCTACGATGGATTGATGCCCTGTCTAGGTTTGTTCCTGCCCTTGCGTACAGAGTTGCCAGGCACCGGCTGGAATGTAACCCCTTGTGGATTAAGCAGAAGAAAATAAATGAATGAATTAATGAATGAATGAATAAATGAAAACTTATGTACAGTACATACAACATTTTTAATGTCTAAATGAAATTTTATAGATAGTGAAGAGAAAATCTGAAAACAGAATTTCAGTCCTACTTTGATCACCTAGTATAGACATCCACTATTCTGCAGTCAAGAGGAGAAAAAGGAATGAAATGTGAGACTTGACAATGTGCTGCAGAAAGTATAAAAAAAGGATGACATTTCTGTCAGGATCCAGACGCAAAAGATGATGAGTGCAAAAGCCCTGTACAACTGGAAGGGTATTTATATGACACATTCCAACCAAAGGCGTCAAACTGTATCACTCCCTTGGATATGCATGTCCAGTTAAAAATGGACCATTGTGAATCATTTGACATTAATTGTCATTGTGGATGTATTTACAGACCCAGAGTTTTTTCTACTAAAAGAACAATACAGACTTTTTAATTCTTTTCGATTTTTTAATGGGGGTGGTACAGTTGTTTACTAGGTAGCGCTATAGCCTCCCCCGTTTCATCCCTGGGTGGGACAAATCGGGAAATTTCTGTGTGGAATTTGCATGTTTTTACTGTGTTTGCGCAGGCTTTCTCTGGTGTTTTAATCCCGCATTCTAAAGACATGCATGCTAGGTTAATCGGTGTCCCTAAGGTGGCCCTTAGTGTGTGAATGTGTATGTGAATGTGTGCGTTTGTGCCCTATGATGAACTGGCATCCTGTCTAGGGTTGTACCTTTTCTTGACCTTATGCCGATTAAGTGGAAGAAACAAATTAATGAAGAACAATGAAGAACAAATTAATGATTAATTTAAAATATTGGTTCTACTAATGCATTATTGAGATTGTCAATCCTTATTTACAATTATTGCGCTTTACCTGTTAAACAAACCCGCTTCCAAAACAGACAAAGTACAAAATGTCAAAAACCGATATTGTATTCATAGTAAAACATAGACAACATATCAAATGTCGAAAGTGAGACATTTTGAAATTTCATTCCAAATATTGGCTCAATTGAAATTTCGTGACAGCAACACATCATAAAAAAGTTGGGACAGGGCAGAAAGATGCTGGAAAATTAAAGGTACAAAAAAAGACAGCTGGAGGACCAATTAGCAATAAGTCATGAACATGACTGGGTATAAAAAAAACATCTTGGTGTGGCAGCGGCTCTAATAAGTAAAGATGGGAAGAGGACTAACAAACCCCCTAATTCTGTACTGACAAATAGTAAAGCGATATCAGAAAGGAAAGAAATAAAAAGAAAGTGGAAAACTGTTCTGTAGTTAGACAAATCAAAAGTTAAACTCCTTATGGAAATCAGGGACGCCGTGTCATTTGGACTAAAGAGAAGGATGACCCAAGTTGTTATCAGCGCTCAGTTCAGAAGGCTGCATTTCTGATGGTATGGGGTTGCATTAGTGTGTGTGTCATGGGCAGCTTACACATCTAGGAGGACACCATCACTGCTGAAAGGTATATCCAGGTTCTAGAGCAACATATGCGCCTATCCAGACAACGACTCAGGGAAGACCTTGCATTTTCCAACATGACACTGCCAAACCAATTGTTGCATATATTACAACATCATGTCTGCGTAGAAGAAGAGTCCGGGTACCAAACTTGTCAGCCTACAAACCTGGTGTATCATAAAACGGAAGATACGACAAAAAAGACCTAAGACAGTTGAGCAACTAGAATCCTACATAAGACAAGAACGGGTTAACATTCTTATCCCTCAACTTGTTGTAACAACACTGTTGTAAAGAGAAAAGGGGATGTCTCACAGTGGTAAAAATGGCCTTGTCCCAACTTTTTTTCAAACTTTTTTTCAAAAAATTAACATTACCTAATATTTCTCTTTAAATTATACTTTTTTTTCAGTTTAATCAATTGATATGTTATCTATGTTCTATTCTAAATAAAATATGTATTTTTTGTAAAGTCCACATCTTCCGTTTTTAATTACAATTTGTAACTTGTTGCAAGTTTTTTGGACTTAGGTTTGTATGTTTTTTTATGGTTTATAGTAAAGTGTTATGGTTAACGTACTATAACATAACATTGAAATGACTGTCAGTGTAATGACCCCCGCACAAAACAAGTGCAAGTTTTATTTTGCGCACACAAAAAACATAATTGTCAGAAAGTGTTTGGAATAAACAAAACAAACGAGGAGAAAGTACAAAACAAGATGGCCGATGGTAAAGCTTAAAAGATATTCAGGTAATCAAACTCAAGCTGGGATTTCTCAACACTCAGGCTCTCTTTGTTCGGTAAAAACACAAACAGAATAAAACATGAGCACTGTCAAGGAACATTTTGTTTAGAGTTAGAACATAATCTTCATATTTCTTAAATACACTGCCTAGACAAAAAATGCCACACACAAACACAATTCTCTTGCTGCACCTTTATATAAGCCCAAAACACCTTCACAAAACCCAAGGACGCTTTACAATATAAATTAAAATTCAGCTTTAGCTCTGATTATGGCACAGATTTTTCCGTAAGCTCCTGCAATGTCACAACATTTACTTCTGTCCAGAGTTTCATATTTTTTTCCTGAATATCTTGAATTGATGATAGGAGATTTGGACCACAAGTCATCTCCAGCACATCCCAAAGATTCTCACCGGTGTTCAGGATTTGGGCTCCATGATGGTCAATGAATGTTTTTCCATACCAGATCAATCGCAGCCCGGGTTAACAACGACCGCCACCACTTCTGGTGGCAAACATGGTAGTGGCGGAAATTGGGCTACTGTTTGCCAAAGACGACGAGGAGGGAAGCGTGTGAGGAGACGGAAAGAGCACTGGAGAGTCAAGAGTGTAGGACTGAAGCAACCCTGAATGTAGGGACGATGACGGAGAAAGGTAGTGAACTGGCTACATGATGGAGAGAAGGTTGATATTTTGTGCATGCAGGAGACAAAGTGGAACGGTAACAAGGCTCGAAGCATTATTGCAGGTTTTAAACTGTTTTATCATAGTGTGGATAAGAAGAGAAATTGAGTTGGGGTGGTCCTAAAGAAAGACTATGCAAAGAGTGTTGTTAGGGTGAAAGCGTGTCAGATAGGGTCATGAGTTTGAAGTTAGAAATTAAAGGAGTAATGGTGAATGTTGTCAGTGGCTATGCACCACAAGTTGGCTGTGAGTTGGGGGAGAGACTTTCTAGAGGGAGCTAGATGAAGTGGTAAAGAGCATTCCCAGAAAGGAGAGAGTGGTGATTGGTGCAGATTTTGATGGGCATGTTGGTGAAGGAAACAAAGGAGATGAGGTTATGGGCAAGTTTGGTGCCATCTGTCCTTCTAGGAACCTAGAAGGACAGATGGTGGTGGATTTTGCAAAGAGTATGGAAATGGCTGTGGTAAACACATATTTCAAAAGAAGAAAGAGCACCGAGTGACCTACAAGATGGAGGCAGAAGCACTCAGGAAGACTAAATCCTATGTAGACAAGGTCATTTAAAAGAGTTTGGAGACTGTAAGGTAGTGGCAGGGGGTACTGTCCTAGACAACATTGGATGGTGGTTTGCAGGATGACTGTGATGGTTAGGAAGAGGAAGAGGGCAAATGTAGAGAAGAGGACAAAATGGTGGAAGTTGAGAAATAAGGAATGCTGTTAGTTCAGAAGAGAGTTGAGAAAGGCTTTGGGTGGTAGCAATGAGCTTCGTGATGACTAGCAGCAGCAACAGTAATTAGACAGACAGGCAGGAAGGTACTTAGCATGACAGTAGTGGGATGTGCTGTAGGAGTGACAGACAGCTTCAAGGTCAAGGTGGGACTGATAAAAGGGTTGCAGCACAAGTGAAAGGAAAGGTTTATAAGAGAGTAGTGAGACCAGCCTTGTTGTATGGCTTGGAGACAGTGGCAATGACTAAGCGATTAGAAGCAGAGCTGGAGGTGGCAGAGCTTAAGATGCTGAGATTCTCGTTAGGAGTGAGTAGAGAGTGAAAGTTAATTGGTCCTCTGCATTTAACCCATCCGTGCAGTGAAACACACAAATACACACACACATTGGTGAAGTGAGCACACGTGCCC
>JAOUQT010072384.1:0-10245 GCA_025769995.1 Xyliphius kryptos
TCCACTATACGTGCCGAAATACTTCATGAATTCATGAAGTGACCGAGGGTCGACTACGACTGTACTGGTTAATCATCGTCATCATAGTCACATTTTACAAGCTGTGCATGACCAACCCATAATGTGACCCAACATTTGAGAACCGCTGGTCTAGGGTATTGGGTTTTAAGATGTGCTGAAAGGGATGGGTTTATCTAGGGTTTGGGTTTAATGTTAAGGAAATATTAATATAACTTTGATAATGTGGAGAATGCGGTAGGAGTGCTGTAAAAAGTATGAGGTGTTGGGGTTTAGTATTAAAGGTTATTGTAGAATTGGGGTGAAGCTCAAGAGATCTTTATGTGGGTTTTTTAATGATATGACAATTTAACTTGTATCATACTCTCTTCTTCCAGGTGATGCGCAGTTTGGGGGTTCCTCTGTCACTGGACATTGCTGGCGATCCTGATAATGACAGGATATTGGGTAAGCAGCGTCTGAGCGTGGCCATCGGTGTGCTCTCCGGTGCGGCAGCGGTTGTCCTGGTGATCCTATTGGTACTCATGGCCCGTCAGTGTGGCGCTCTGGGCAAGAACGGGTATGAGGTGGGTAAAAAAGAAGCAGAGGACGACTTCTTTTCACCACGACCATCTTCTCAGCCACCACCGGAGACCAAAAAGCGGCGCAATACTGAGAAACGAGATGCCAGATCTAAAGCGGAACGTGCTCATTATGCTGGGATCATGAACGGTTGTAGACACCCTAATGAGGAGGAGGAAGAGGAAGATGACGTGGAGGAGGAACAGGACGTGAGCCAGCGGATCGGTGCAAGGCGGCACCGCTCGAGTCCCGATTTGGCACGCCATTACAAATCCAGTTCTCCGCTACCAGCTGTTCATTTACAGCCCAACTCGCCACCAGTGGAGGGAAAGAAACATCAGGCTGTACAAGAACTTCCCCCTACCAACACCTTCACAGGAAATGGGAATGGGAACGCAGATGCCATGTCGCTTGGTTCAGACCACTGCTCTGACTACAGCTGCCAGAATGCTAAGTATAGCAAACAGGTGAGGCACCTTTACATGTTCCATGAGTGACGATTTGCATTCAAGCTTGTCATTGGGCTTTAATTAGATGTCTTCAGGGGGGCAGAACACTTACTCCAAAACGGCAATTAGTGTTGGATTCTATTTATCCTAAGTATGTTTGTAGTGTTAGCTTCTAAGGCTATAAGAGTAGCAACACATTTGATTTATACAAAAAAAACTTTTTGCCTTTAACTGACAACTCACATTCTTCAGGGTGTGGTTTAAATTTGAATACAGGTTGATGACTGGTAGGCAGGTGGAAGTGTTTGCCAACAAGTAGCTATGTAGTGGATGCAGAGGAATTTAGGAAGTTGGGGTCAGGTTACAATAGAAAGGCATAGTCTTTGGTAAAGTAAGACTGAAAATACATATAACCCACTAGTGGAATACCTGTGCTTCGCTACGATGAAAAAATTGATGACAACGTGAAAATTTAAATGCAATTATTTAAGGATGAGTAATGGCTTTGAAGTTCATACATTTAAAACGAACATATTATTATGGATTGAGGTTTGTAGCACTTAAAATACCTGTGAAGAACCCAAATCACTTGAGGTGTTGCGCTTGACGATGATGGCGAACAAACGGAAATAGGAAAGCGATGTTTTTCCAAGGATATGATGGGGAGTCATGATGCCAAATTTTAGCTGTAGGTCCTTAGGAATTTGAAGAATTGGTGACAAGTGAGTGAGTCAGTGAGGGCTTTGGACTTTATAGATATAGATATAGAAGAGTTGAGGTTAAGGTCTGGTGGGGGTTATACAGTATTTAAGAGGTTGTTATAGTTGGCATTACATTACATCAAGTCATTTAGCAGACGCTTTTATCCAAAGCGACTTACAAATGAGAGAACAACACAAGTCAGTATTATTAGGACGTACCAGCTACACTGTAGCACCATCAACCCTGCGCAGAACTCGATCCGGCGTTTTTTTGTTTCGTTTTTTGGGGGTTTTGAGAAGTTTCTTGAAAATGTCGAGTGAGTCAGCCTTACGGATGTTGGGAAGGTCGTTCCACCATTTAGCAGTGGTGAATGAAATGGAGTGAGAATTGGCGCCTCAGTAAGTTGGAGTCACCAGGCGACATTCGTCACTAAAGCATAGTGAACGAGTTGGAGTGTATTTAGTAAAGATGGAATGTGATGTAAATGTTGAAGAATAAGTTTGTTTTAAGGTAAAAATAAGAGCAAGAGTAATATCGTGGTTAAGTGTCAGGATTGGAGTTTGATCGGTCATAAAACTGTGAGAGTAGGAGTTGCGGTAGGGGTTGAGGTGTGTGGTGGGAGTGAGCTCCAGGTTGGTATGGGATGTTTGTAAGTGTGTTGATATAAAGAAAAGTAGGAAGATTGATGGTCAAACCGTGGGCAGTTTTTCAAATTCAAAACTTTACTGTGTGTTTTTTGTTTGTTTGGTTGTGTGTGTGAGTTGAGGAGCTGAGATGTAAGGCCCTGTGAAAGTGTAAGCATTTTGCAGTTGGTTGCCATCACTCACAAATTCACACCATCGTTCCACGTATGTAAGCGAGATGATATTCATAACTTCATAATATGTCAGGCGCGGTGTGAACATCATTAGCACTGGCTTCTCGAACAACAAACCTGTATTCCTACATCTTAATTTGTCGTGTTAAGTATTTTTATTCACACTTTGGCTAAATTCAACCCTGGCAGAATCCTGCACTATTTTACATTTTTAATCATTATTTTAACAGTCTATCACCACTTTCCTGCTTGCTTCTATATTTGATTTCTCTTTTGCATTTGCCATGTCTTCCACGCCTATGCCTGCCGTCAGTCCCTAATTCCTACTGGTAGTACTTAAATATCAATCCTCCTATATAGTAAGTGCATGCTACATGCATCTAGTTGGCCTTTAATTTTTTATCTCTGGTACTATTGTATCCAGTCAGACCATAGTATTCTACAATCAATAACATTGTCAGAAGAGATGCAACAAGAGCACAATTCTGTCCCCAAAGTGCAATCTAGACACTTTAAACACCTATGTGGTATTATCATGGCAACTACATGATGTAGATGTATGTTTCTAAGCTGTACATCAACATAACTTAGAAGGATACATTCCCAGTGATTAACTTTAGTGACTAATCATTGTTCAGTTCCCATCCCAAGCAATGCTGCACTAGGATAGAATGTTATTGTCTGCAGTACTGGGGATCAGAACGGGGGAGTACAGTGGTGCTGATGGATGTGGGAGATAATTGGAGACAGTACTATGACAGGAGATGGGTCCAGACTTTGTCTAGAGCCACTGTGTTCAATCAACAGTGGTGTGATCTTGGTGATATGTTCTGAATCAATTTGGAACCATCAAGGCTTTTTCGGACTTTAGAGAGTGATTTAGATGTTCTAAAAATATTTTTAAATGGTCCCTAGTTCTAATTTCATCAATTATTGTTGGCAGTCCACATCTAAATATAACCAAATCTAAGCAAGTACGCCTTCTAAACTTGCTTATTTCGTTTGTGATGTAAATGTGAAGGGTTAACATGAATTAAATTATCACATTGTCATTCTGTCTTCATTCGGAAGTCTTCTGCAGTTGTTGGAAGGACCAGCTGTGATTCACAGTCCAGCTGTGAACTTACAGCAGACAGAGTAATGTCATGCAGCAAGAGGCATATTTCAAATGTGTTGGCTCTGCAATTTTAAAATCCAAGGCAACTTCTGCTCACTTGCAGTCCAACTTTCATCTAATAAGACAAAGAGGTCATTTAGCTGTTGGGTTACCAAAGAAATATGAAATATTACTGGTAATGAGGAGGACAGTGGTTTATATATTTATTAGGCTTTCAAAGCCATTCCAGCGTTAACCTTAAATTAAAAGTTGAAGGTCATTTTCAGGCTTTAAAATTAATATCCTTTAAGGACAGGAGTATGGACATTTAAGTTAATGCATTCATTAAACAGGTTACTTATTAAAAGCATGATAAGCTGCTGTGCCAGCTGACTTTTTATGGCGATTGCACCACTGTTTTGATATATTGAGGGTTTCCGGTTTGTTGTAATTCATTAAGCATTCTGTAAAATTATCAAATCTGATCATTATACATTATGGTTGCAATAGGGGTGGAAGGAAGGAAGACCAGAGACAGGATTTCACATCAACGAACAGGCTTTATTTAAATCCCCAACACGACTACATTAAAGAAATACAATACCAGGCTTTACAGTACTATTTTTTCATAGCCGAGTCCTCAGTCACTTCAGCTTGTGGTTGGTCTCTCTCCCCATGGCATGTGATGTTCCCGGTTTAAATGGGCGCACAGGTTCATTAGGCAGAGCAGCGTCAGGTGCAATAATTATACCTAATTAAAGTCCATTACTGACGACTCCGCCTTTTCACCCAGCCTTCCTGCTACAATAGTATATCTGGTATTTTTTACCCGAATTAAAAAGAAAAATCCATACCAAGATCACGGTTTGCTGTCCATGGTTCTTTTAATAATGTATTTCAATGGCTGCATGCTGAAGCTTACAAATAGTTGGGTTTGTCTTACAAACAGTTGAGCGGGTTGTCTTGCCTTTTATAACATGTTGGCGAGTTCCATTGCTTAAGCCAAATTAAGGTCGGGGTTTCATCAAAGTTTAATTATGACTGGAAGACCGTCATACCAATGGCATTGTTGGCATCTGTTGTATTGGGAGGAGACGGTCAGAAGGCCTAGGTGTAAGAGTCACAGTTAGCTGCTTTTCTGAAGTGTAGATGAAGCAGGGACTTTTGGGTAATTCAACATATTTTGGATGGCTAATATACTGTAAACATCATTAGCTAGTCTCAGATCATCATTAAAAAGTGTGTGTGTGTGTGTGTGTGTGTGTGTGTGTGTGTGTGTGTGTGTGTGTGTGTGTGTGTGTGTGTGTGTGTGTGTGTTGCTAACTCACTGCTCCATTTCTTAGTGCTAAGCTTTCGAGGAGAAATTCAGAGCCCTAACCTATTTTTCACATCGAATCTCCAGGGCTTCATTCATCCTTTTTCTCTCCTGCTTTTGCTCCTTCTCTTCTTTTCATCATTCCCCTTTTTTCTTTAATTTACTTTAGTCTTTTATTTTAGAAAGGATTTTTCCCATTTGATTTAAAAGCCAGAGTTATCACAGAGTTCTGACTGCAGACCTGCTCTTTATCGTTCCTTTGCTCTTTTCATCTCGCTTTTTGTGTAATGGTTTCCATTCCTTTGAAATCGTTCTTCTTGATTCATAGCTCAGTTTGTTAATTTTATTTCTCATTTGCACTGTCCACACAAACACACACACGCGCACACACACACACACACACACACACGCACATCAGAATATCTTTCATCACATAGTTAGCTTGACAATTTGAGACCAGATTCATCCCATGTGATTCTCTAGGATGTAGGCTGCAAAGATTGGTGACATTTCTGAGCTAATGTAGTCTGTCCCATTGGGAACGCAGGACAGGGATGCTTAGCATGAACATTTTGCATGAGTGTACTTAATGTTGGCACTTGCCGAATTCGAAGATTTTATTATAGATCCAATCTAACGATGAAAACTCAATAAAGACATGTTTGTAATTGCTAAAATTGTCCAAATGCATTGCAAATATTTCACTTCATGATGAAGGACACAACTTTTGTCTTGATGGCAAATATTAGTAGAGTAAATATTATATTCAAATAATCTTCTGACAAGCTAATTCAGAGTTTGAGCTTCATATTTGTTGAACCTTGACAGACTATGCATAATAGAACCTTGAGATATGTGCTGTTTTTATTTTAGACAATATAAAGAGGCACTTGAGGTGGTTTTAAATGATCTGGGCTGTGTGATTTGGTGGATTTTATAAATATTTTTAATGCTGAAAATAATCAGAATGTTCTTGTCAATACAAGCTTGTTACTTGATTTTGGATGCTTAAAGAATTGTTGTAAGTAATCCATGGGATTTTCTCATCAACATTATTTTGATGTCTTAAAACAGGCTGCTGATTTTAAGGTAATTGTGAATATGCACTATATTACCAAATGTATTTGCTCACCCATCCAAATGATCAGAATCAGGTGTTCCAATCACTTCCATGTCCACAAGTGTATAAAGTCAAGCACATAGGCATGACTGTTTTACAAATATTTGTGAAAGAATGGGTTGCTCTCAGGAGCAGCGTGGAACTGTAATAGGACGCCACCTGTGCAACAAATCCAGTCATGAAATTTTCTCACTCCTGAATATTTCACAGTCAACTGTCAGCTGTATTAAAAGAAAATGGAAGTGTTTAGGCAACTCAGTCACAAAGTGGTAAACTGTCGGAGCGGGGTCAGCATATTTTGCAGATCAATCATTACAGAACTCCAAACTTCATTTGGCCGTCAGATTAGCTCAAGAACTGTGCGCAGAGACCTTCATGAAATGCGTTTCCATGGTCGAGCAGCTGAATCCAAGCCATACATCGCCAAGTTCAATGCAAAGTGACAAAAATTCCCATAAACACATTCTTAAACTTTGTGTACAGCTTTCCCAGAAGAGTTAAAGCTGTTCGAGCTGCAAAGGGTGGACCGACGTCATATCGAACCCTATGGATTAGTAATGAGATGTCACTTAAGCTTATATGTGAGTCATGGCAGGTGAGCGAATACTTTTGGCAATATAGTGTATATGCAATTACTCTAAATGACCAAACTGGTCGAGTTTACAGTGGTAGATAAGACACTTATTTAACAAATTTTCAGGTGTTTGAAGCTTGTTATAATTGTTATAGTGATTGTGATATATTTTGCCTACTGTACTTACACACAGAGGAGTGTGTCCTCCACATTTAACCCAACCGTGCAGTGGAACACAAACACACACTGAGTGAAGTCAGCGCACATGCCCGAAGCGGTGTGCAGCCTTGTACAGGGCACCCGGGGAGCAATTGGTGTAAGGTACCTTGCCCAAGGGCACTTCAGTCTTGGTATTTGGTGGGATCTATAATCAAACTGGGGACCTTAAGGTCACAAGGCTGGTTCCTCAACCACAAACTTACAACTGCCCCATAAGGAGACATAACCTTTAGAGAGATAACCATGTAGGTTAACCACCAAACTTCTCTGAGGCTGTTCTATTTTGTCCATCTAAATTCCTTGAAAGAGACCTAAATGATCAAATCTGGCTAAATAATAATCTTGATAACAGTCCAATCACCTAAAAACAGATTTGATTGTTAGTTTTAAAGAAGTTCTTGACAATTGGTTTACACCCTTCCAAATTATTTGAAAGCTAACAAGCTGGATTTAATTAATACACTTACTGTACCTGTAACTCTACATAACAGTCTTGGTTGGCCAAAGTGGGAGTGGCTAGAAAAGTGTAAAATGTGGTTCCCCTGCCTTTTGTCCAATGAGAACTGGACCGGGTTCAGCGCCACATACTGGGTATGAGCTCTTTGACCAATTTAGTTTCAACAAGTGTAACTGAAAACCATATTATAGTCCATATTTATAAAAGGGATATACCTTGAGGGATTTATTTTTTTGTTTTTTCAAAAGTTGATTAAACTTATGGATAAACTGATTCGATTTTTGGTAGTCAAAGATAAATGTAATAGCTTGTACATTGAAGAATATTTTTTATATCTGGAAATTTTTTTTTAATTGCTTTAAAGATGAACTTCTTAGATGTAGTTAGTGAAAGATCATCAGATCATCTGTCAAGGCAAAGCCATTTGTCATGTTCACTTGCAGGAATGGCCAGAGATTTTGGTGATCCAATGTCAGTCACTGTGCCCTCTCATCCGTATCTCTTTCAATTGTGATATTTCAAAATGCTTTGAAGAATTTCCCATCAGTCTGGTTTTAAGATTTTTGGCTTACTTGGACTCAAGAAAAAAAAGACTCAACATTTGGTTGTCAAAGGTCAGAGTCACTATGCCCTTAGATCTACTTCATTAATGTAAATTTGATGCCTTTAAATGACTTAAGTTTTTTTTTTTTTTTTTTTTTTTTATCACTTGGGCTTAAAAGATTAACATTAGAAACTGATGGACAAGATCATACCAAGACATCAAATGCATCCTATTCATGTGAATGTCATGTCTTATCATGTCTTCATATCAATATATAAGAAATACCTTAAGGGGATGCCTTTAGTATTGGTATAAATATTTTCATTAATCTGAAATCAACTGATTAAATTTTATTGATTAGAGTTATCGTGAGCTCACGAAACATGTGTGGTAGAAACTTGTTGTAAAATTACACAAATGCCATACATTAAAATTGTATCTTAAAGGTTAAATATTAAACACTGTGGTGATAATTCTGGATATTTAATGTGCATTTACAGGCTGATTTGATTTGGTTTAATCAGGCTCAGTACGTCTGAATTGAATAGTTAAATTATAATAGGTACTTCTAAGTCAGGTTAGGCTTTTTGCAGCAAATCTATATGGCTACTTTTAATTTATGAGGATGCTGGTTAGCAGCGGGTTGGGCTTAATTGTGTTAAAATGGTTCTAATGTACCAGAGTTTATATATCCATCCATCTATTATCTTCTGCTTATTTCTATACTAGGGTCACGGTGGGGTTCCTATGCCCATCCAGGGAAGAACATCTCAGGTGCTGGGCAGATACACCCAGGACAGGACGGCAATCTATCACTGGGCACACACTCACTCACACATCCACACCCACAAACACACACTACACAGGGCAATTTAGAGTTTTCAATTTACCTGGAATCCATGTTTCTGGATTGTGGGAGGAAACCGGAGAACCCGGAGAAAACCCTGAGATGCGAACATGCTAACGACTAAGCCACTGTGCCGCCCTGAGTTTATATATGTCATTTAAAAATAAAGAAATAATTAAATTTTTTTGATAATATAATAAAAAAAGCTAAATCAAATCCAGAATTGCTAAATTTTAAGTTTCATATGCATTAAAAGCTTGAAATGTTCATATCAACATATTAATGGTTAGAAAATTAGCTAAAAAAACTAATGTGTGCTAATCGTTCAGAACTACTAACTATAGGAGTAAACTATCTAAAAAAAAAACCAATATTTCAAAATTAGTTTTTTTTTTTTTTTTTTAAATAATTAAACATTAGTTGGTAATCTGCATGTTTGGTTATTCTGTCGGTTTACCAGCAAGACTTTTAAAGGAAGAGGCTACACCCATGCTAAGTTACTAATTTGTTTAGTTCTTGCACGTTTTCTGACAGTGATTTGTTGTTACATGCTGAAATGGCAGGATTGGCTTTTGCCCCGGAGTGAGTTATCACTATGCAGAAATAATTTCTAGTAAATAATTTCTAGTATATATTTGGAGTTACTTGGAAGTCCAACATGGACACTCTAAAAGTTTTTCCTCCGTCCCTTTCTGTCTTGCATTTCCTTTTTATTTGTCTGACAGGTTTTTCCGCTCTTCTACCCACTGTGTGTTTTTTGATTTTGGCGTGCGTTTCAGGGAAAAGGTACGGGGAATTTGTGTCTGCGTGTTTCAGTACAGCTCTGAGATTAGGGACCGCTCAGTGAGTGAGCAAGTGAGAAGGAGAGAGAGGGAGAAAAGAAAATCCCGCTAAGCTGTGAGGTGCAAAGCCAGCGAGTCTTTTTGACGTGACATGTCAGCCTCATATTGCCTTGCGGGTCATGAGCTGTATGCTATTTATCCAAGAAGAAGTGTGTGTGTGTGGGGTGGGGGTGAGAGATAGAGAGAGAGAGTGGGGAAAAGAGAGAAAGCACCACTCTATTAACACCCAGCTCAGCAGTACTGTAAAAGAGACTATGTCTGCAGTAACTGACAGGTATTTCAGCTCATAGTGCACCAGACCAGATTAAATGACACATTTAATTTTCGGTGTTGGACCGCCTGGATTTCACCCCCTGTGTGTTCGTATATCCCACAAGCGGTCAGATTTAATAACAGCAAATGTAATATTACTGATGCTATTTTAAAATGACTGATATTTCAAATTATATTCCCACCATGTTCCGATCAGTAGGGGGCTGGATTTCTTACTTTAATCCCTACTTCACCTTTTAGCATCTTGTTGGCAACAGCTTTTTCAATAACTTTTACCCACAACCACTCTTCACCAAAAACATCTTGCTAAATTGCAAGAATATATTCTCACTTGGGCGGCACGGTGACTTAGTGGTTAGCACATTCGCCTCTCAGCGCTGGGGATTCCCAGTTCGAATCCCTATCTGGGTG
>JAOUQT010072395.1:0-10245 GCA_025769995.1 Xyliphius kryptos
ATAAATAAATGAGGTGTATAAATTTATTATTTTTAAAGAGAGCAACTGAAAACAATTTTCCAGGTAAATACAATTGTTTCACATAGATTTTATGCAATTTTAATGCTTTGGCATTAACTTCAAATGATGTAGGCTGTGTTAAACATTTAGTAAACTTGATGTACAGGGTTTTAAAACTGAATGCATCATTAATCCAGCATTAATTTCTGTGGAACAGGAATGCAAGTAAATGGTTTCCAAGTCATTAACAGGAGATATCATTAACAAGTCAAACCAAAAATTCAGATTTTTCTCTTTTGGTTAAGCCTAGAAAGTTCTTTTTACAGCTGACTGATGGAGAAGAGCCCAGATTAAATATTTTTCCATCATTGTGAAAAGGAATGCCATTTATTGTTCCAAGGGTTTTTTTTGTGCAGAACTACATAGACACTGAAAATGAACTGATGATAAACACAACTTGAATAGGCATTAGAGTTGTTAAAAAGTGCCATCGCCTGCTTTTTGAACATTTAGATTGAAACACAGTATCAACAAATGATACTGTCAAAGCCGTTTGATTGATGGTTTATTCTATTTTATTTAATTATTGAGATGCACTTCTAGATTTTTATACATTGCACAGACAAATCACAAACTAGTAAATGGCTGTGCACTAGTCAATTTACTATTATAAAGTTCATTTTTTTTTTATTAATGCAATACAATAAGTGAAACACATATATTATATGGATTCTTTAGAGATTGCTCGGTTTCAAGTGTTTATGGCTTACAGCAAATGAAAACTCAAAAGTAATTATATCAGAAAATTAGAATACATAACACACCTGCAAAAGACTTCATAAGTGTTTAAAACGGTCTCCTTAATCCCTTAGTGTACTGTAGTTTATTAGGATACATAATCATGGGGAATACTGCTGACTTTCAAGAGGAAGATGAGATACTCAATACCCAGCAATGCAGACAAGATGAAGGCTGCCATCAAAGCAACCGAAGCTTCCATGACACTTCAGCAGTGCCACATGCTGCTTGTCTCCATGCCACAATGCATTGATTCAGTAATTTTCTTTAAAAGGAGCCCCGATCCAATATTAAGTGCATTTACTGTACATACTTTTTATTGGGGCCACGTTTCTGAATTAAAAATCTTTTTTTTCCCCCCGATGGGCTTATATAGTAAAATTTTCTGAGATAATAACTTTATAGCTTATAGCCATTGAGAACCAAAATATCACCATTAACAGAAATAAACCATTGTGTTTGTAATAAATCTATATAAGGTATGCATTTCACTTTTTGTAGAGACTTTCTGAAATGAATTAACCTTTTGATGATATTCTGCTTTTTAGAGATGCACTTGTATGTTGGTTGGATAATAAGCATTAACTCTAAATTTCCCACCTTCTATTACATAAATTATTTAAAAAAATAGCCATTATAAGTGTATATTTAATTTATCAAAATGTTAGAAATAAAGAAAAATGCTGATTAATTAATTTTTTTACACATTACACAACTCACACTTCCTAACAAAATGTAATTACTAACTAATATGAGACAACAGTTTAACAAAGTAGTGTATTGAGTTGTTTGAGAAACTGACGGAGTTAGTGGCATCAACAAATAAATATATTAAGGCAAACTACCAACATCAATTACACTTAGGACTGATGGGTAAAGTAAATGATGTGATGGTTATGATTAGACAGATGAAGGACTAAATAAAGATCTAAGTACAGACCCTTCTCCTAGTGCTTTCCCGGTAAGAAAGCAAGTATATTAAATTTGTTAATGGCGACGCAAGTGATGCACAAATTAAAATCTTAAACTTTTTTGACCATTTCCTATTTCAGGGTCAAAAATTTGCTTAAGCTAAACAGCACCATGATTTAAGGGCAAGAGCTATAGCCCTAAAGACACAACAAACTCTCAATCATCTCTTTCACTATGATACATTACAGGCTGACAATTGACACAATGTGTTCAGTTCTCCACATCATTAGCCCTAGAAGCCCTTTTTCTGAGCCAGTCATTTGCTAGTTGCAGAAATTAAAATAAATTGATTTTGGTCACCGACAGAGTATGGAAAATTCAGTAACCTGTTGTTTGCTGTTTTGCATATTAATTAAATAAAACGTTGTGCCATTTGCCTAGTTTTTATATCCAAAATATTTTATGTGTGTGCAGAAAAAAAGCAGCAAACATGATTATTGACGTAGGTATTGTACCTGATGGTAGCTTGGGGTACTACAGCCCTAAGAGAAGGGACTAAAGACTAGACATGGGGTTAAATGAGGGGGGAGATTAAAATGAGTTTCCAACTGTTTTAAGAAATACCTGGATGGCCAGTTGATTGGGGAATTGGTGTCTCCTTCTGAATCAGTTTGGAGTGACCATCGGCTATTGGCAGTGAATATAGGGATAAGGGTTTATGAGCCACTTAACTTATAACTCATGGAACACCTAACACGCAGATCTTAGAAAAAAATGTGTGTGGAAATTTCCTGTATTAATAATTATAATTATCATTGAAATTTTCACATAAAATTAAGAAAAAAACATTGCATGCATAAAGTTTTATACAACATCATAATTAAATCTGTTACCTGTAAAGCACATGTGCACCTTCTGACATTTAAGATGGATACATAGTAAAAGGCAAAACAGAATTTAGTGTATTTTGCAAAAGTGCGGTCACCCTGTGTCATGGGCAACCAAACTTTTGCAAAATACTTTAAATTCTGTTTTGCCTTTTACTATGTATACATCTTGCCTGTGCTTATAGATTATGCACAACCAGAATCAGTGCAATATACATCAAATGCATTAAAAAAAAGAAGAAAAAAAAAAGGTGAGCAGTACACTGTGCAACCTCTGGACATGGACAGTAACTGAATCCTGAACCAAAGGGGAATAGGAGGCTTTGCCAAGTTTTGAAACTTAAACCTATGCTGTTGTGAACTAGGGCTTTAAGGTCATGTCCTAATCTCACCCCTAAACAAAAGAAAAAAATAAAATTAAATACATATAACTAAGAGATAACTTCAATTTTAAAAGTAACAATTTTTAAAGGTTTAGATTTAACCACAACAAATGAATTCAAATCTTTATCACCCTTAAAATTCGATAATTGGGGGGGGAAAAAACGTAACAGTAGTTTAAGTAACTGATTACAGTACATACTGTAATAATTAGGGGAAACACCTATGAAGATACTTTAGTTATAGCAATATCTGTCTCCAAGCCTAAAAGCATAGATTGCATAATCATGTTCCAAAAAGTCTCCACACAAACAAATAAACTGTTATATAGTAAATATAGAGCGACACGGTGGCTTAGTGTTTAGCACGTTCGCCTCTCGGTGCTGGGGATTCCAGGTTTGAATCTCAACCTGGGTGGAGTTTCCATGTTCTCCCGATGTCTGTGTGGGTTTCCTCCGTGTTCCCCGGTTTCATTCCCCAGTCCAAACACATGGATTTAAAGTAAATTAAATGCTATAAAAATTGCCCCATATAGTGTGTGTTTGTGTGTGGCTGTGTGAGTAAGAATGCCCAGCAATAATTTGGTGCCCGGTTCTGGGTGTACCTGCACAGCACCAGAGATGTTCTCCTCTGGGTGGGCATGGGGAACCAATAAAATATGACTCTCATAGTTTTTGTAATTTAAATTATCGTTGAGTAAAAAAATCTGAAAAGCGATATTTGAAATAATATTTCATATGGCTAGATATATTGAGAACATTGTTGTGAAGAAAATGTTTAAACCTGCAAGCAAGCAAGCACAACCCCAACCCCAGATCAAAGGCAAAACAATATGGATCAGACAAGGCATCATTAATCATACAGGTCAAAGAAAAAAGCTTACAGAAAATCACTTCATATAGAGAAACTTATTTGGACCCTTACTTGTAAAAACCTCGTCCACAGTAAAAGTACAACAGTATTTAATTTACAATAAATTAAAAACTAGTAATACATTGTAAACTGGGTATTGAAAATAAGCTATTCTAATAATGACTTATTTTGTTATAAGATAAACAAATGAGATGTACCTTTACTAATACATTTTTTTTTAATAGTATAGTATTTAATTATTTGACCTTTTTTTTTTTAGCTGCAGTGAAACTTAATATGTTAACTAGCCAATTAGCTGCCACCCTACAAGACAGTAATAATTTTAGAGAAGGATCACAGTTAAGTAAAAATTAAAAAAGCAGTTAAAATGTTATAAATTGTAAAATTACCCTTGTTTGTGTTGGATGTTGTGGCTCTGCAGGTCGACAAACACATTTCCAGGAGAAGTCGCTTGCTTGGCAAGTTGACTCATGTTGGGCGAGACTGCGACCACCTGTTCCTTCTGCACTTTGGCCGCCACAGAAGTGTCTATGTAAGGAACAGCAGGGTCAGAGGGTATACCACCTCCAAGCATTTTTCCCCGGTCCTTTGCCCTTCTCTGGTTTTCCAGGTTCATCCTCTTCTCATGTTCTGAGGCCAAGTCGGCCTGCTCTCTGCTGACCTCTTGCTGGAGGCTTGCCTGAGTGGTGAGCCTTCCTGTACGAGGGTGGGAGGTGTGGTCATTGTGCACCAGCTCCTCTTCAGCTTCTACCTGCTGCCTCTGCTGCCGCTCCGACCCCTCGGGCTCCCTTCGCATCCTGGAATATTGACTTGCATGGTTTATATCTGCCTCTTCATCCAGTAAGATGCGGTAGCGCTCACAGAGTTGTCGACGGCGTTCGGCCTTGTAGCGAGCGATGCGCTCAGCTTTCGACTCGGCTGTCACGGCAGAGGAGGGATCGTATACGGGCTCATTCTGCACATCCACTTGCCCACCAGGTCCATCTTTGCTAAAGTGCTGAACGGAAACTAAAAGAAATAAAATGAATCTCAGATGAGCTCTTAAAAAAAATCACATACAAGAAATGCTTTAGTAATGAAGTAAACTTATTAAGCTAGCTTTAAAAATGAGAAGCTTCAGTTTGTGTACTACTGGGTCTAAAAAGTAGTCTTTTGTAACCAAATACCGCTGCACATTTGATTGGATAATAAGCACAGTGATTAATGATTCAACTACCAACATTTTTTTTTTTGGCCATAATTAATGCGGTGAGTAGCATCTCATTTCTTGAACTAACATGTCAGGAAACGTATCCTGTGTTCATGGAAAAGATGTTGCTGTGTTTCAGATGGGTCAAATTATTGCTCTGCATTAGCAAAGAAAACAGCCAACAGTTGGAGTTGGATGAACTGCTCACCCAAACCTTTATTAAAACCTGGAGGAATAGCAATGAACCGTCATCTTGGCTGAATAAATTTTTCCAACATTAAAACAAAATCGCGAGTATGAAATAAGTGCATCTCTGGACAGAAGTAAATGTGCTAAAGGAGAAGTGTGAAGCCTGAGAATGAGAGCTTAAATACAAATTGCAGTCTAACAAAATAATATATGGCAGATGGTGTTCCTAAATATCACATTTCTAAGGTTATTATACAAATACCATAATTATAATTAAGAGTGCAATATCTCAATGGTTAGGCTGTTGGGCCATCAAGCTGATAGTCAGGGGATCAAATCCCAAGTCCACTGAAGTTAACAAATGTAGACCCTTGGGAAAGACCTTCAAAACCTTATTGTTCTAAAAGACTGTATCTTGGCTTGGCTTTAACTATCAGGTTGGGATTCTTTTAAGTCACTTTGGAGAAAGGGGTCATACTTAAGATGGCAGTTCTCAACTGGTTTCAACCTGGGACCAACATTTTATCATGGTCATTAAGTCACAACCCACTTTTACAGAATACAAACCTCGTTATTTTTTTTTAATCTTATTTTACATTATTTTTTAATAACCTTCAAAAACATATTTAAACATACATAAGCATGCAAAGTAAACTTTAAAGTATTTGATTAAGAAACAGAATCTTTTCCTATGTAAACCAAACTCTACATTTTAAATATTTGAGAAGGGTAACCAGCGAACAAATAGTGGTTTTCATGGTAACAAAAATGCTACAGGCATCTGACAAGTGCCTCTCCATTTCTTTTCCCCCCACCCAATATAAAAGATGAGTACAAAATCAGATGAGAATTGATTATCTTTATTAGGCTGAATGTGATTAAAATGAATATCCTGCCAAAATTTCTATTGTTGTTTCAATCCATTCCACTCAATTTACCTAAGTTTAAAAGAATTAGATCAGCTCATTACTAATTTTATCAGGGATAGGATAAGTCCAAGGATGAGTAAATCAGCTTTACGAATATTTAGAACGGATGGAGGTCTGTCTTTGCCCAATTTCAAATTTTACAACTGGTCAGCTCATGTACAAAAAATATCACATCGGCTCCAATCTTTAGTAAATTTGTGGTGAAAATTAGAAATCAGATTTCTTTTTCCCTTCTCCCCTCTTGTACTACTTAACCTTCCACTCCTGCTTAAAACGTCAAAAAGTATCTAAAACCCCATTGGCACAATCTACAGTTCATATTTGTCATAGTTTAGACAACACTAAGTTTACTGCTCCCTCCGTGTTGATGCCCATTCTAAACAAATAATTTGTTTACCTCATCATCACATTATCTTGCCTTTGCTGCTTGGAATGACAGGGACATAATATCTTTTTGATACCTCTTCAGAGATGGCACCTTCAGAACTTTTGCAGATTTATCTGTGGAGTTCAACCTACCATCTTCACATTTGTTCGAAACTTTTAGATGAGGCATTGTGCTTGCTCCCTCTTCCCACAGGCTTCGAAGCTTCCTACGTTCCAACTATGGGATGATTTGCTCTCTCTGAATCCTATTCTGATATCTTTTATATCCAAGGTGTATTTACATCCTATGAATTGGGAGATTTCACACATAAATCTAAAACTGCCTGGGAGGGTGAACTGGATCTTTCTATTTCAAACCTTTGGTTGAACAGGGCCATTTATAAAGCAAGCACATGTTCACACTGTGTGAGGTTTCAGTTAATCCAGTTCACATTAGTTTGTTTGAGGTCTCTGTGATCTGAGCCACCTGTTTTTCTATTGTCCCATTTGACAAAGGTTTTGGTCAAATACTTTGATACTCTGGGTGTTGAATTAGATGTCTGTCTTATTGGTAATCTTTGGCCATCCTGCCTAATTATAGACGTCAAATAGAGATTTTAGCTTTTACATCCTTGATGACAAGACACCACATTTAGTTTTTTTGGAGATCCTCAAAACCAAGCTCTATTTTATCATGGTTACAAGACGTGATGTTTTTCTTAAATCAGAGAAAATAAATTACACTTTAACGGGATTTTTTTTTCTTCCCAAATTAACACTGCCCACCAAGTGAAAAAAAAAATAATAATAATAATTTAGGGCAGACTGGAATTTACTGTCGATATTTTCATTGTGACTGTTCTTCCTGCTTCAAAATAAAATAAAGAAAACTTTTTTACAAATATCACATCCTGTATTAGTTTGACACATTTCCTCTTGTGAAGTATAAAGGAACTTATGAGGTACCGCCACTCACAGCTATGTATGAGGCATTAGATGCATGTTGCAGTGGATATTAAAAATACGCAAAAAATAAACACATTAATCAATACTCTTGCGGACGTATCGATGCATTGAATCGCTGGCTGTATACTCGGTTAATCTTAACACCCCAGCAACACACTTTTGGGTTGCAACCCACCATTAGAGAAACACTGCTTTAGATAATATTAAATAAAATGTGATATTTGCTTTTTCATTTAGGTAAAATTAGTTCATCATTAATAGACATCTGGCCAAAGAGCCCAAACTCACATGTTCCCATTTTACTTTTGTCTACACAGTAGATAAGTGTATTGTGCTTTAAGAATGTAAGTAAATTTATTTTTGAAATCAATTATTAAATTCATTATTTAATTATGAAACCTACCAAAAGCAAGTTACGGAACGCTTTAATCTGATCAGAAGATTATTAGATTAAGCATAATATATACCTGTGCATGGATCACAAGAGTCTGCTGCCCGAGTATATCTGGGCGTGTCTTCTTCCAGAAGGCGATTGGTTACCAGACCTGCACTTGGAAGAGTAAGCTGAATGTCACTGTCGATTCCCTCCAGCCGACGTGCAATTCGTTCTTTTCTAAGAGTAGCACAACAGATCACGGACATAAAGAATGTCACAAAACAGAAGCCATATTTATTTCTTTTTAAATCAATAAACATTTACTCCCTGAACTTCAGAGCAAATACTGATTAAGGTTTCTTACCTATTCATGTCCCAGCAGTCACTTTGGCTTGTGCTAATGCTTTCAAAACGTTTCCTCAACTCTGAGACTACAAAAGAACACAGGAAAAAAATGTATTTAACAAAATGCAAAATAGCATTCTTGATTATATATGAATGCTCAGGTTCTAGAACAACATATGCTCCCATCTAGATGTCATCTCATTCAGGGAAGACACTGCATTTTTCAACAAGATCATTTGCCACATCATAAAGAAGAAGGTGAGACAACGAAGGCCCAAGCCGATTAAACAATTGTTAGAGGCCTGTATTAGACATGAATGGAAGAGCATTCCTATTTCTAAACCTGAGAAACTGGTCCCTAAGCGTCTGTTGAGTGTTGTAAGAAGGGGGGATGCCACACACTGGTAAAAATGGCATGGTCCCAACTTTTTGGGGATTTCTTGACGTCATGAAATTTTGAAACATAGTTTTCCCTTAAAATGATACATTTTCTCAGTTTAAACTTTTGATCTGTGATTTGTGTTCTATTCTGAATGAAAGATTAAATGTTGGCACCTCCATAGCATTGCATTCAGTTTTTATTCACAATTTGCTTAGTGTCACAAATTTTTGCAATCCGGTTTGTATTTATTACACACATACATATTATATGTCTGTATCCACACACACGCACAATCACACACACACGCACAATCACACACACAGTACATATTAAAAAGAAAGGGGGGGGGGGGAACATTATGGATTATTTTATTGTTAAATATTAACTAAGGGACTACTGCATTTTTTATATAAAATCATCAACATTTTGCAGGTTGAATTTTTACCAGGTTTTGTAGTTTCCCCAAACTATTACAGCACAACATTATAAGATAGAAAACATCATAAACTATGTTTAAAACATCGATTATGCTAATTAGCAAACCAAATGTTAAATTTCATGAATCAAATGAAATTGAATCATCCAATACGCATCTTTGAATCGAACACCTGCTTCACAATTTTTAATACTAATCCTTAATCAAAATAGCCAGACTTTCAGAAACAAAAATCTCAAATTAGCTGACATGCTAATATTTGTAAGACTCACCAGATTGTGGATGATCCTTTAACAAATCGTCTAAATCCAGCTCCACCATTTTAAACAAAGCATTTACACACTTTCATTAACAACAGTCTTCAAAACCTCCAAGCAAGTTTTTTGAAATAGTTTAGTCCTTCACAAGAGGACAGGTGGCACCCAGAGAGCAAAAATAGAGCATCGTCCTTTATGGAGCACAACCCTCCACCCCCACCACTACCCCCAACCTTGTACTCAAATCAGAGCAATAAAATTCTCTCTAGAAAAAACTTGAAGGACAAATACATTGGTTCTGTTTTTTAACAGTAAGGTTGTGAAAAGCTTTCAGATTATGTATGAAAAAAGGACAAAAAGAAAACTGCAGGCTAGTTAGATTTTCCTGTCAATAGCAATAAAAATGCAGACTAACAAACAATAACTAATACTAATACTAACTAATAACTTTAACACTTACCTTTAGGTAGACTGGCAAGAACACTGACATCCACAGTCTTAGAATGTGTGATGTCTTTATCCTCAAATGAAAACTGCTTATGAAAACTGCAAAAAAAAAATGTTTAAAATAAATAAATAAAATCATAATAATTATAAAAAAACCTGCAATACTGTTTATCCATAATTTAAAACATAAAAGTATAATTAGTTCCTGAGAGTTTGGTTTTGCTATAAGGCAGGCAAGACCATGAGCCAGAGCTTGGCAAGTATCATGTATTTTTTAACACAACTAACAAGAGCTCATTTGCCACTACAAAGTTTCACAGCACAGTTTAAAAGTACAGCAGTAACTGTAAAATGTTCTTGACTGTAGTTCAAGTTTGACACCAAGTTTACTTGCAAATAACTTTGTTTGGGATCCAAAAAAAGAGGCATATTTTAAAATTAAGTCCTTACTCTGCTCTTGTTTATGAACTCTGTTATAAGAAACCAGAGTTTAGATTTATAAAATGTAAAAA
>JAOUQT010072406.1:0-10245 GCA_025769995.1 Xyliphius kryptos
GGTGAAATTGATTCACAATCAGTGTTGCTTCCTAACTGGACAGGTTGATTTCACAGAAGTGTGGTTGAATTGGAGTTGCAGTACATTGTGTTGTTTAAGTGTTCCCTTTTATTCTTTTGAGCAGTGTATAAATAAAAATAAGATTCCAAATGATGTTTGATTCTTTTCATTATGTTTTCTTCGGTTGCACCACTTGCGTTTCCTTATTAGAGCATCTTGACAATCACATTTCAGTATCATTGGTGGCCATGTTAAAGTTTTTTTTATTTATTTATTTATTTATTTTTATTGCCTAGGCCCAAAATGCTTTTGGTGAGCAGACATTTTTAGCCAATTAAAATTACAGAAATACAAATCAACTTTCAGCATTAATTAAACTTATTTTAAAGAAAAAGAAGGATGGATTTTGTGTACAAATAACCAGGATTTATGGGAAGTGTTATTTTCCTAAATAATATTGGGGGTTATGATTGTGGACCGTAGAGAGGAATTCAAAGGCTTTATGTAAAGGCTTTATTTTTACATTATCATAAATTCATTAAAACACAGTTGTTGCCCGATGGATCTACCTGTTGCTCATGTTACTGCAGATGTCTTGCACACAACACCCACATATGTATATATATAATACACACAAAAACATGAAGGTTATGCTTGTATACAGCTAGTATATGTATTACTTGAGCATTTATTTTGCCTTTGTGTGTGGTTTAAGGTGTTTGCAAAATAATTAATGTATGATCTTAGAGACCATGGCAGAGATTTTGGGAATGTCTGCAGAGGAAATGGTAATCAGTTAAATGTGATTTCTTCCCACTCCCAGCCAACCAAAGCTGCAGCCTGTTACTAAATACAATTGAATCAGGCAAAACCAATAAAAGCTATAAAAGGAATAAAGATTTTTAGTGAGAGCTAAAAGAGTAACAAGGTTGAGTAAAAATGCATTTCTAAGCAGTTAACACATTTATGTGCCCTACATACATATTTCAAAATGGCATCAAAGTTTAAGAGTGAGACGTGACCCATAATTGATGTGAATTACATAGTTGGCTTCTTACTGCAACAGTTTGACATTTAAAGACTAGAAAATGTATATTCTTAGGCATTCGCATACAAATAAATAGTCATTGTGGCTGAACCGGCGGCACGGTGGCTTAGAGATGCACATTCGCATCTCAGCGCTGGGGGTTCCCGATTCGAATCCCGATCTGGAGTTTCCATGTTCTCCCCGTGTCTGAGTGGGTTTTCCAGTTTCCTCCCACAGTCCAAAAATATAGATTCCAGGTAAATTGAATGCTCTAAATTGCCCGGTATAGTGTGTAAGTGTGTGGATGTGTGAGTGTGTGCCCTGCGAAGGATTGGTGCCCTGTTTTGGGTGTATCTGCCCAGCGTCCCAGATGTTCTCCCCTGGATGGGCATGGGGAACCCCACCGTGACCCTAGTAGAGGAATAAGCTGAAGATAATGAATTAATTAATGAATTATGGCTGAACCAACATAAAGATTGGGGTAGTATTTTCCTTCGTTTTCCAAATGCAGCTTAGCCTTATTAAGCTTGAGAGAGTGTTGGATTCTATTCCATCTTTCAATGGATAAAAAGCGTGGAAAAAGCCTGGGTTAGGTCACCAGTCAATAACAGAGAAGATGCACAGCCATACTTGGCAGGAAGTTAGAATCTCCAGTTGACCTGACCCGCATGTCTTTGTATTGTGAGAGGAAGCCAGAGCACTCAGTTACAGCTCATCCAGATCTGTTTGCTGTGTTACCATGTGCTGTGTACCCAGTAAAACACCATTTGCAGGTTGTCAGTTCTAACACTAATGCAGATCAAATTAAAAACTGTTGGTCCTGGAAAGTTGTTTGCTCAATTTGACATTTTACAAGCAAATAAATACATGCCACCCGTGTTTGGAAAGATTTTGTAAGAATAAAAGTGTTAATTACATGATAATAAGGGAAGCCTAAGACCAAAACTCTGGCAAGAGCAAGGATTCATCACTGATGTTTGGGAATGATATAGTAGTTGTGAAAAGTATTGGATTACCCTCTATGTAGTTCCTGCGGGAAATACAGGTCTAGTTTAGTTTGTTATTACGATATATTATATCTTAGAATTTTTTCAGAATTTGTATATATATATATTAATATAAAAAAAAACTTAAAGTGATATGACTGTAGCTAACTTTTGTGATCCTTTAAAAGTAAATTAAAAACACATTTGCCTAAAAACACATTTACATTTGCGTTCAATTAATTCCCTGTGGATAAAGGTGTAGTTCTTAGGTTTCATCAGTAGAGGGCGTGATGTTGAAATGATGCTATTTCAGGGAGCCCTCTCAACAAAGTAAAGTCTGCAGTATCTGCCCCTTTTAGTTCTGCTGCTCTAGTCAGTTATGACTAGAATTGAGAGTCACTTAGCAAGACAACCCAAGACGAATTGCCACTGTATTGGCTGCAAAAGGAGGACATACACCATACTAATAAATTATTGTGGTCTAAAACATGCCGTTTCAGTTTCATTGTCCAAACCCTGTATAATGTAATAATAACACTATAAAAATGCATATGAATAACTAAATTATTATTACATTTATTATTATTATTATTATTACTACTACACTATTACTACTAGTCCTTTTTTACTTTGGTCCTCAACTACTTGCAATTTAATCTGAAGCCACATTTTATTTCATTGTCAAGGTTGCGGGGGGAGGGGGGGTATGTTCCCAACCAGGAGAGAATGTCTCGGGCCCTGGGCAGATACACCAAGGACAGGGTGCCAAACCATCGCTGGGTACACACTCACTCACAGACACACACACAAACACACACTATACAGGGCAATTTATAGCATTCAATTTACCTTGAATCCATGTTTTTGGAATGTGGGAGGAAACCAGAGAACCCGGCGGAAACCCACGCAGACACGGGGAGAACATGGAAACTCCACCCAGATTGGGATTCGAACCGGGAATCGCCAGCGCTGAGAGGCGAATGTGCTAACCACTAAGCCACCCGGGTTTGAAAACAGATTTTTCTATTTTTCTAAAAAGTGTAAGAAGTCTTTGACTGTTTCTTTTCTTTTTACACTTTTCAAATTGTTATGGGGTCAGCGGAATGGGTCATTGCCTTTAACAGCAGGAAGGGAACTCAACTGTGTGTTCACACCTCAAGCCACATGAAATTTTTAAAAGTTGTAAACAGCCAACAAATATAGCCAAAACCCCAGAATACAAGGCACACAGCTGAAAAAATATTTGCTAGAAATGTATTTAACAACAAATTTTTAAAGGGGTTTTAAATATATGTTTTGAGTTCATATAAACACAAAACAACTCATTATTTTTTTCTCTGGAATTATTGTTGCTAAGTGCCAAATATAAGTAATGCATATCTAGTAAGGTTCTAGGCACATACTTTAAAATATGTGCCATGGCATATAAGACTACCTCAGATGTATCGAAAAAAATGAAATTAAAAGAAACTATAGAAAAAAAAAAACACTGTGTCCAACATACACAGTGGAATTGACAGGGCATCTGTATAAGTCGACATAGCAAAACTAATACTATCTAACTTTAGGATAGAACAGCATTGAACCTGAATGAGTCTTCTTTCCTCTGTTCTAAAGATCAGAACCCCAATTGTACCGCCAAAAAGCAAGTATTATTTGGTTGGCGCATTATTCCTATCCCAGCAGTGTCACTTAGATGTTTAGTTGAAATTACAGCAGCACTTGTAGATGTAGGCTTGTGGTTAAGGAACCAGTCTTGCAACCTGAAAGTCGCCGGTTTGATTCCCAGTCCCACCAAGTACTATGGCTAAAGTGCACTTGAGCAAGAAACCTAACCCCAATTGCTCCCCGGGCGTAGTTTACAAGGCTACCCACCGCTCTGGGCACACCTGCTGACTTCACCATCGTGTGTATGCTTCACTTCATGGACGGGTTAAATGTGGAGGACAAATCCCTCTGTGTGTAATCACAGTAGGCAAAATAGATAAGTTTATCCCTCTCTACTCTATCACTGCTGAACTAAAACTCCCTCACCGCATCATTGTCACTGCAGAACTGACAATAAACAATGCACCACCAAAACTATACATGTTCTTTTACGGTCTGAACCAATCGAGAGCAGAGACCCAACAGGGGACCAACAGAAGACGAATGTACTACAGTCTGTAATTGTAAAACTACAAAGTCCATCTATATGGTAAGCGGAGAAAATGGACAATGAAGCAAAAAGGCGATGTGTGCAAACTTTTGATTGGTTCTATATATAGTGTACAGCATTAAGATTTTACGAACACTACCGAAACACTTCAGTTTGCATGAGGAATTCAATTTGCATATGCAGATTTGTATTGCTCTATATGTTCTATAATAGTTAGACTCAATTTAGTTACAAATCTGATATAGTGTATTTTTAATGGATAATTTTACATTTTATATTATGAGCCTCCGAATACAAAATACAGATAAATTAGAAATGGGATTTGCTGAAAGAGCAAGAATGAGCTTGTTTGATTTAGTCTTCGTTTTCGGAGTTTATAACATGTCTCTGTTCTATGCCTTGTTCTTGTCAGTGATCAGTGCCCATTGGGATACTCATTCAATTATGTCCTTGTTTCCAACAAGTCAGTAGAGAACAGTCGTTCTGCCCCTGCAGTCTACCATTCTCTCCCCAGCAATGGTCATTAATAATGCAACTCTTTTCCCACTATCTTTCCTCTAGATGATTTATCAATCCACATTTTCAATATTTGAGTTTGTGATCCGTGGAAGCCTCTTGCTGTTTTTTCTTTACTTATTTATTAATATACAGTATGCAGTGTAGTGTATTTACTTATTGTAATTACTCTATTCTGTATCCTGCAGGTTCTGTTTGCTTTGAACAGGACATTTCTGTGTGACAGTCATAGTAGTCATAGAATCACAGCTTTTAAGTGCATTAACACACACACACACGGGATGGACAATGAAACTGAAACACCTGGTTTTAGTCCACAATAATTTATTCGTATGGTGTAGGGCCTCCTTTTGCGGCCAATACAGCGCCAATTCGTCTATGAAATGACATCTACAAGTTCTGCACAGTGGTCAGAGAGATTTTAAGCCATTCTTCTTGCAGGATAATGGCCAGGTCACTACGTAATGCTGGTGGAGGAAAACGTTTCCTGACTCGCTCCTCCAAAACCCCAAAAGTGGCACAATAATATTTAGATCTGGTGAGTTTGCAGGTCATGGGAGATGTTCAACTTCACTTTCATGTTCATCAAATCTTTTGAACTCTGGTATGTCACCTATAATATTGTGTGCATTGCAATATTTGGAGCAAAACTGTGCTGTTACTCTGCTAATTGAACCTTCACACTCTGCTCTTACTGGTGCAATGTGTAATTAATGAAGACTGGCCACCAGGCTGCTCCAATTTAGCCATGAACCCTCCCACACCAAGATGACAGGTGTTTCAGTTTCATTGTCCAAACCCTGTATATGGCAGACTTTCTATCGAACACCAAACCAACTCTGTCAGAGTCACACTCCAGAACATAAGAGAACAATTAAATATGTGTGGTGCAAGTTTGGATTGAAAAAATAAGACTATTAGTTAAGGGGTAAGAGGCATTTTACCCAAGCTGACACAACAGGCCACAAAATTCCTGAAGCATGTGGGAGGTTGGCCTGTTATGTTAGCTGTGTAATAACTAAAAATTACTAAAAAGCTATTCTAAAAATTCATTCCTTCCGCTTAATCTTCTGCTTAGCGCTGGGCAGATACACCCAGGACAGGGCGCCGATTCATCGCTGGGTACACACTCACTCACACAGTCACACACATACACACACTATACAGGGCCATTTGTAGCATTCAATTTACCTTGATTATTTTGGAATGTAAGAGGAAACCGGAGAACCCGGAGGAAACCTACACAGCCATGGGGAGAACATGCAAACTCCACCCAGATAGGGATTAGAACCGGAACTCCCCAGCGCTGAGAGGCGAATGTGCTAACCACTAAGCCACCGTGCCACCCGCTATTCTAAAAATTAGCATGGTAAATGGCACATAAGCTACTGATATCTTGGAAGCCTACCAACTTAATAACAATAATTGTTTGTTTTTAATAAACATGCAGCAGGTTGAATGCAAAAATTGAAAGCAAGGATAATTATATAAGCTACAAGAAAGCCATGCATTTCCAAATTTGCCTAAAGACAATTTCAGCAAAATGCTAAAACATTTAAATAGATATAACTCTACATTAACAATAATAAAAATAATGGTATAAATGATCTGGATTGAAACTACATTGCTGCATTGTTTCCTGGCCCACTTGCAAGAAGAGAAATGACTATGAATATTTTTAAGAAAGGGTACTTGAAGAAAATATAAAGCCATTACTCTCAATTTGAGTTTAAACTGAAGAAGTGAACCAATCAAGAGGATAATGATAAAGCACAGAAGCACATCTATTAGAGACTGGTTTAAAAGGAGGATGCTAGATTTGAATCCCACTGAAATGCTGCTTGGGGATTGGAATCAGATTGAGGATATAAAACAATGCACAATTAGGAAAAAAGCTGTATAGGGAAGTAAATTTCCTAAATGGTGCTAAGATGGTAGAACATTAAAAGATCAGAAGGACCTGCATTAAGCTCAAGTGGTTTCTTTATATAATGCATTTTACATAAGTGCGTCACCACAAAGCAGCTTTACAGTGTTAGGTGCCTAAACCCACATGAAGCAAGCCAAAGCAACAGTGGCAAGGCAACACTCTCTTTTATGATGTCTTTTTTTTTTTTTTAGCAAGAAACCACATGAAGACTAAGGCTCAATTGGGGACTCGTCCTCCTTGAACGGTGAGGCAGCATCAACAGTGCAGGACAGCCATGTACAAATTGTTTAGAGCAACAAATAAAAATGATATAAGGGCGGCACGGCGGTTTAGCTGTTAGCACATTCGTTCGTCTCTTAGCGCTGGGGATTCGCGGTTCGAATCCTGATATGGGTGGGTGAAGTTTCCATGTTCTCCCAGTGTCCATGGTGGTTTCCTCCGGGTTCTCCAGTTCCCTCCCACAGTGCAAAAGCATGGATTTAAGGTAAAATGAGTGTTCTAAATTTGCCCCATATAGTGTGTGAGAGAGTTTGTGCTCAGCGATAGATTGGTGGCCAGTCCTGGATGTAATTGCCCAGCACCTGAAATGTTCTGCCCTGGATGGGCATGGAGAAAGACCCCGCAATCCTTGTAAAAAAAGATAATTAATAAATAAATAAATGGAAAGTATATAAACTCTATAAGATTGAGAATGGGTTTATGTTGTTAGTTATTCTTATTTACTATAATGCTCATATAGTATAATTTTGCTTATACTATATGAGCTTTGCTTATACTATATGAAATTTGGGGTCCCATCTTGGGCGGCTCGGACGCTTGGCATATACACCCAGGACAGGGCGCCAATCCATCGTTGGGTACACACTCACAGTCACACACTTACACACACTATACAGGGCAATTTAGATCATTCAATTTACCTTCATGTTTTTGGAATGTGGAAGGAAACCGGAGAACCCGGAGGAAACCCACGCAGACATGGGGAGAACAGGCAAACTCCTACCAGAGAGGGATTCAAAACCTCATCATAACCAAGGCTCAGAGAGATCCCCATCCTTCTTCAGCAGCCGGGCCGTGTTATATATTTATACAGTAATATATATATATATATATATATATATATAAAATTTCTGAATAGGTACAAGTAGAAGCAGACTATTTAGATTGCCTGCCTTCAAATACAAAAAGGTGTACTATTCCATCATATACTATACCAATAGAAAATGTGTTGCAGTAATCAGCTAAAAGACAGTCTCTAGCATTTTTTTCATGTTCCTTTGAGAAAATGGCAATAAGGCACTTCTGATTTGGGCCTTTAGGAAAATCACCCAAGCATTCACAAGCTGTTAAACCATCAGTTGGGGATCGATGACCTCCTCACCCACTGCATTGCACTAATATTTGTTGGCGTGGCAAACTTGTAGTCGTACACATACACATGCACATGCACACACCTGAGGCAGGTCCAGCTCAGTGCCTCTGATAAATAGTTTCATTAAAGGCAAATATCTGATCCCTAATCGAGCCTCTACAATGATCGTAATTCTTCATTACCTGTAATCCATGACCAGGCAGGATTCTGAAGTGTACATATGGGAGTGTCAGTGTGTAAAACTTGATCTGCTAAAGAACAGCCTACTAAGAATACTTGAAATCTGTGCACACTGTATACAATTGAATCATAAGAAAATCTTCAAATGCATTTTCATAAATTATAAATGGAATTTTGACAGTTGTATTGTAACATTGTACATTATAAATGTATTGTGCCTAAGGTCGAAACAAATAATACTACTAATAAATTCTCACTCAATATTTTAGCATTAGTGTTAATTTTATTTGAATGCATTAGAGATCATGAGAGATTTTTTTTTTGGTGCTGAATATATGGGGCAATTTAGAGAAGTTTATTTGCCTTGAATCTATGTTTTTGAATTGTGGAGAAAAAACGGAGAACCTAGAGGAAACCCACGCAGGCTTTATTTATTTAAAGTATGCATTTTACAATAGTTCATTTTTTCCAATAAATGCCACATGATAACGTTTAAAGACTTTAAACCTGAAAAAAAAATGACGTGGAAAAAATTAAATAGAATTAAAATCCTGTAGGCAGCTCGGTGGCTTAGTGGTTAGCATGTTCGCCTCTCAGCGCTGGAGATTCCCAGTTTGAATCACGATCTGGTTGGAGTTTCCTTTGCCCCGTATTGTCCCACTGCGACCCTAGTAGAGGAATAAGTGGAAGATAATGGATGGATGGATATAAATCTGGTATTTCACAAAAGAAATGATTTGTCCTATAAACGGAACTTACAAGTAAGAGCCTCTACATTCAGACCAACCTATTCACAGCTTTTTGGGATACACAAAAAATATACATTATAATTATCTCCCACTTACATGATTAAACACATGCTTTGATTGTTATGACAGTATTATTAACGCAAGAAAAAAAAACATCAAGTTCTTTCAGTTCTCAGTGCACAAACTTTGCATCCAAATGTTTCAGTCAAAAATAAATTTAAAACATAACATTTTCCCAGAACAAACACATGTTAAATCTGAGACCAATGACACCACTCATCCCACAGGATCTGGCACTTCTGTTTCAGATGGGGATTTGAGCAAATTGCTGTCACGTTCAGTGTGTGAACTATGTAACATATGCTAACCTTTGCTGAAAATGCACTTCGCTTCCTGACTGTTTAAGCAAATATGCAACATGTTGACAATTCAACTCTCATCGGAATGCTGTTTCCTGAAGCAATTACCCATTTGAGTTTAAGAAAAAAAAAAAAAGAAAAACTATTTTCTGTGTTCGCTATTATTTATTCACTGATTAATTTATTTCTTCTGGTTAAATCAAACAAATCAATGTGTATACAGTGGAGGAAATAAGTATTTGATCCCCCACTGACTTTAAAAGTTTTAATACAAATACATAAATGAAACGTCTCATAATTTGAGTGTGACACAAATAATTTAAAAAAAGGAGAAAATTAAATGAGAAATACAAATTAATTTGAATTTTATTGAAGGAAACAAGTATTTGACCCCCTAGTAAAACATCATTAAATATTTGGTGGCAAAACCTTTGTTGGCAAGCAAAGCAGTAAGACTTCTTTTGTAGTTTTTTTATAAGGTTTGTACACACTTCAGGAGTAATTTTTCGCCCACTCTTCTCTGCAATTCAACTCCACATTCTTAGGGTTACATTTACATTGTCATTTAGCAGACGCTTTTATCCAAAGCGACTTACAAATGAGTGTCACAAGTCACACAAGGCAAGTCAGTATTAAAAAAAACAAAAAACAGCTAGATTGCAGCACCATCAACCCTGCACATTATTATTATTTTTTTTATAGCAAGTGTCTGTGGAAGAGATGGGTTTTGAGAAGTTCCTTGAAAATGTTGAGTGAGTCAGCTTTACGGATGTCGTTCCACCATTTAGCAGTGGTGAATGAAATGGAGTGCGAATTGGCACCTTGGTGAGTTGGAGTCACCAGTTGACATTCGTCACTAGAGCGTAGTGAATGAGTTGGAGTGTTCCTAGAAAAGATGGACTGAAGGTAAGAGGGAGCAGATCCAGCGACTGTCCTGTAGGCCAGAGTCAGTACCTTGTACTGAATGC
>JAOUQT010072414.1:0-10245 GCA_025769995.1 Xyliphius kryptos
GTCCATCACCAAAGCAAACAAGAAGGGGCTCAAAGCCGATCCTTGATGCAGTCCCACATATTTAAGTGTCCACTGGTAAACAAAAATGAACTACAGGGAGGGACCTGGTGAATGACATGCAGAGAGCTGGGACCAAGTAACAAAGTCTACCATCAGTAACACACTACGATGCAAGGGACTCAAATCTTGCAGTGCCAGGTGTGCCCCCTGGCTTAAGCCATTACATGTCCATGTATCTGACATGGCCCGTCTGAATTTTGCCAGAGATCATATGGATGATACAAGAGAGGATAAAAAAACAACTTGTCATGTTTGAATAAAAAAGAATGCTGAGTTGCATACCAAAAAACAGTATACCTTCTCTGAGGCATGGGCTGAAAACATCATGCTTTAAGGCTATGTTAAGGGTAGGGGGAATGGGGCCATGTATCATGATATTTTAAGCCATAACCTCTTACTATCAGTGGCTGGATCTTCCAGCGTGACAGTGATCCTAAACAAACCGTCTACGCACAGAGTGGCTCAGTAAAAAGCATTTCAAGGACCTGGTCCTTAACCTTATAGAAAATTTGTGGAGGGAGTTAAAAGTCCGTCTTGCCCAGTAACCATCCCAAAACATCAATGCTCTAGAGCAGATCTGCATGGAGAAATGGCAAAAATACCAGCTACAATGTGTGCAAACATGGTGAAGACTTAAATGAAACGTTTAAGACAAGATAAACCTTTATTGGTCTCACCATGGGGAAATTTGACCTCTGTCATTGCCAAAAAAGTTAAAAATGTTACAAATATAACATTTTGTATGACCAAATACTGATTTTCCACCATAATTTACAAATAAATTCTTAAAAAATTCTAATTTGTCGCTCATAATTAAAGTGTAACATGTGATCAAAATTACAGACCTCTTTCATCTTTATAAATAGTAGAACTTGCACAATCAATGGCTGACTAAATGTTATTTTTCTCCACTGTAGATAATTAGCAATCTGTTAGCAATATCTGCATATTGTAGGTAATCAAAAGCTGGACCAACCAATTATTAAGCATGTGTATAGGATAAGATTGACATAATTTTCATACTCATCCGTCCATTTCAGTGACCGCTCATGCCATGTAAATACTGTGCTGAAACACATCACTGGAATTACTATGTAATGTAATGTTAAATCATGGTCAATTACTGTATGTGAATTTAGAGACATCAGCAGAAATTTAAATGACTCATTATTATGAACTGTAATTAAATCTTCAGGTACAATTGGGCATATAACCCACCTACAGTATATCTTAGTTTTATTCTTCCGCTTTCTCCAATGCCATCTGCTGGCTGATCGATGCCTGGCAATCACAGGATGTAGATATTGAGTCTGAATAAATGTACTGATTTTCTTTAAATATTCCCTGTAAAGGACCAAATGGACACAAACTGACCATTCACATCACAACAGATATTTAAGGGTTACGTTAAGGGTCCATTAACAAACAAGAACCAGAAAGTCCTGCAGATATTTGACTGTGATGTGAAGGTTGCATGATGTGTTTAAATTATTAATGTGTTCCTTTTTGCAAGTCCTGTGGTGTAACAGTTCTACTGTAAGAAAATTAAATTATTAATATATATATTTTAATATAAAAAACACTTATATTGCAATATGTTTAACAATATATTTATTCAGATATCAAAATGCTATAAGCATTTATGTAAGGCAAGGTTTCAAAATGAACACAATGGTGAAAATGTCCTGTTGTGTGACAGCATTGTCCTTATTGAAATGAAACCTTTGTTTAGAACCATTCAGCTTCACCTTTATATTACCATCCAAACATTATGGCAATTGCATGTATCCATCCTTTTTGCCACTCGTTTTCTCAAGGGGTTCACCGTAGTTCTACCTATGTGCATCACTACTTTACAACCTCTTTTATCATTATTTCACTAGCCCAGTCTTGAATTCTTTGGGGACAGACATGCAAATTGAATCAGATACTGAAGTGCCTTTATCTTTCACAGCATGCTGCAGTGTGCTCCTCATCTGAAGTGGCTATGAAGTTGAAATAAGCGGTTCTAAAATAAATGTGTGGGTTAAAATACGGTATATTGAGAAAGCGTGCATTTGTTCATGCTGGTGGTCTTTCTTTCTTATGGTGTCTCTTTGGAGAAACTACAATCTATATGTAGAATGACCATGAATTCTTTTTAAAATATGATTAACTGAATAACAGAGCAAATTACCTGTGAATCGTGGGACTCTTGGGACTGAAATATAATGAGATATGTTATGTCATTTTAGCCTTAAATAGAAATCTAAAGTCAGCAAAAATGCCACTACACTTTTGTAAGATGAAACCTATTGTGTAGTCATGCTATTTAAAATATATTTTAAACAGTAAAATGTGTCATATCAATCCAGAGCTACTAGTCATTTTATGATTGAAGATGATTATATTGTCAGGATTCAGATTAATACACCCAGTCCAGACCATTAAGCCAATTCAAAACACAAACACTTAAATAATTAAGATTTATAATTGCATAACAACAGTCATGCAAACATCACTAGCCCACATTGTGAAGACACCTGCTTCAGTTATCACAGACCCTGACTTCTAAGCTGTTTAATTTTGGACTAAACACATCACTGTGCAATTGGGTTCTGTTTTTTCTTATTTACAGGGGGTCAGGTTTAAAACTATATTTCCAACCCCATCATCATCAGCACAAATGTGGAGAAAGTTCACTGCAGTACACACTACTAACAGAAGATTGTATGGTAAATCACCTCAATAACCTTTTGTGAAATTTAAAACCAGTTGTAAAGCAGAGGTAAGTAAAGCAGTGGTAGGTAATATCTTAATAAAATGCTATAATAATGGTGCAAAGTCAACAACCTAAATGTCATGTGAGTAATGACGTAAATGTCAGTAAGACCAAGGAAATTTCAACTTTTACAAAATGTAATTTACTTTTACAAGTAATTCTATACACGTTTATTTGATAAATGACAGTAAACAGTTTTGAATCTTACATATTTTAGGAAACACTGGATAATCAAAAGTGAAAATGGCTGCAATCTTTACTTCAGTTTCCGCTCAGAGAGCATAGTATTGTAACAATATGATAAGGAATGGATTCCACAAGCTTGCAAAATATTCCACAGGCAGTTATACACAATACTTACTCCAAAACATAGCACACTAGTGTTGTATTCTGGGATGTAGGATTTCAATGGCTCTAGTGATAGGACACACATTGTCCTGATGCTTCAATCAGACCATACCCATCAGAGTGAATGTAGGACATGAATATATGTAATTTTTCATAAAGTAGCCATCTCTAGGCAGCACAATCCCCTGTTGACATACATTGGATTCATGTGATTTTTTTCCACATATGGATTATTGAATTTGCCCGAAATATATAGAAAAGTGACTTTTCAGACCAGGATGCTTAGTTCCAGTTATCAAGTGGGCAGTGGTGACGTTACCAAACCCAGGCTAGGTACCTTTTATTTATATTTATTTAGTCTTTATTTATTAGCAGCATATGCAATGGTGGACACAATGATGTGCATGGGTGGCATTTCTATTTATTTTGCATTCTGATAGATACCACTAAGCACTATGCACAACCTCTTACAGTAGATACCGTAGCTCTGATAGGTCTGGTAGGTCTTTAGAGACATTTCCATTTACTTTATATAAAGAGACATAAAACTACATTTTTCTCAAATTATTGCAATAACTTTTCGTGACTTTTTACCTCCAAACTGCTTCTTCCAGCTGAATTTTGATTCTCTGCTTGCAGTCAGTACCAGTACAGGTTTTTCTCTCGAGTGCCCAGGCCATCCTGACTTACGAGCTTTCGCGCCTGTAACAACACACATAACTCATAGCCGCATGGTTTAGCTTACACAAAAGAGATTTATTATTACACCTTATTTGCCATGTTTTTTGCATTTCCAGCTTCTGCTAGCAAATCTGTAACAAGTCAGAGAGCCTGAAAAGCCACAAATATCCACTGCTTCTGTTGCATGCTTGGAAAAAATACAGGCAATGCAAACACAAACCATTAACCATCAACCATCGCATTGTTATTCCTATTTACACTTAAGCCATCAAATATACTCAGAAAATGGCTTTTCAAAGCTACATAATATTTTAGGAAATTTAATTTAATATCACAATATATCACAATATTCCCAAACCATAACCCCCTAGACTTTGCTCTAACACTAACCCTAACCTTTACCCAAGTATGGTACAAATGGCCCATTATTGCTAGCAAAGACTAAGCTTTCCAATTAGGTTGCTTGATTTTTTTTCCTATCAGGACTATCTAAAGTTATTCTTCTTGAGTGTCTCTATAAGACCACTGGAACCCTGACAACCAATTTACAAAAAATTGTGTGTACAAGAATAAATAAAATGATCTGCACTTCAGTTTTCAGAAAAAAAGTTTCTCTAAGCTGCCTCTAATGTGCACGAAGCACTATAAAAATCAATATTCTAGGGCTAAGAGAGCTAAGATTTAAGTTTCAAAAATATCGTTATTAAACTGTACAATAAAATTCTTACTTAGCTTGTCCTCAATTACAAGAAAAAATAACAAAACCCATACAAATGATACTTGTAAAATACGTAATCTTAATGATAAACATGCTGCAATATACAAAGGACAAAGGTGGGAAAGTTCAGCATGCATTAAAGTTATAGTAGTGTGACAGTAAAAATAAATGCTTGTGGATAGAGTTAATTAGGATTTAATAAAGAAATGTGTGTGTTTATCAGCACAAGGTCAACCAGGTCAGAAGGGTGAAACAGGGAAAGATGTGGAGAAGTTTTGAAAGAGTTGTAATATCAATTTCAATAAATAATATTGAGCATAATAATCAAATGTGAGAAGATCCTCATTATGCCTGAGACGACCTTTTTTAAAACTGCTTTATTTTTAATCTAACATCATTTTATCTTATTTCTGGAACCTATGTTTCATAACCTGCACCACATATCACCACCAATACAAAAAGACTACAAAGTTACACAGCTCCCAGAAGCTTTAGCGGTCGCAATTACGGACAGCATCTTTACTTAATTAGATAGATGGCAACACCATTCAGTCAAGCTGTTTTAAGAATCTGCTTTGTCTTGTATAATAGTTCATGCTATGCTTTGTCTGCTCAGGTTTGTTATACTGTTGTCTCCTTTTCACATTCTTTTTGGTGTGTGTGATTAAAGACCTCCCTGTTACTCAAATGTATGTTTTATGGTATAATTGGAAATTCTATATATGAAATAGTATTTTTTAATTTTGTTTTATCTAGTCTTTTGGGTGTATCAGGAGCTGCATTAAATTCATGTGGTTTGATTTGATGACAATCCAAAGAAATAATCACTATCTAATCATCTAATCACATCTAATCATAATCCAGATGAAGCTAAATTCATTGGATCAAAAAAAATAAATACGCACTATGGATAAAAGAAGGATATTAGAAAATGAGGACATCGTGGACGGGGATTAGGGCGCGGTCATGCTTCAACATGGAATTTTCATGGATTCACATGGAATTCTCATGAATTCACATGGAAACCCTGGACGGCAGGAAGCATGGCAAGCCTTCAGTTCAGGCAGATCCACCAGGTTGGCCATGCTTAGAAAAAGCCTAATCTACATGTTCACAGGCCAGCCGGTGCTAGTGGCACTTTAATGGCACGAATTGACCCAATACACATGTCTTTGGAATGTGGGAGAAAACCAGAGCACCCTAAGAAAATTCATGCAAACATAGGAAAAACATGCAAACTCCACACAGAATTTTTGCCAGGTCATCCCACCAAGGGATTGAACCTGGGTCCTTCTTGCTGTGAGGTAAGAAAGAATTTCCAATAAAAGTTAAATCATTTCCAATAAAAGTAATATTTTATTTTGAAGGTGGTTCTTTTATGTTACCAAGTGCCTTCTGTCTTTGTGTTGAATTGTGATACAATAAATCTACACTTGTATATACTTTCAGTGTGAGAGTTATTACAAGATGGTGAAATATCTGTTCTGACTTATATATTTTGATTCATTCTTGTTTGTAAACAATACGCACCTGGTGGATGCTCCTTTAATTCAACCTGGTAAGAAGTTAGAAAAACTTTTTAAGTGTTTTAAAATCATCACATTTTATTGTTGCTTTTATAGTGTATGTTAAAACACAAATAGGTTTGATCGTGAAGTTTAAGTGATCTAACAAATTACTGTGTACAGTATAGATTGAATTTTTAAAAAGGTGCTTCAACTTGTCAGATTAATAGGTTTTGTAAATCTAAAGCTATACTTAATTACCATAATCAAATGGCAGTGGCAGCTTGTAAAGTGGATCTAATTAAGACTATGTCTCATTACAAATTATCCTCTACGTACTGTCTGGTACCAAAAACAACAGCTTTTAATCAAATTTCGTGGTAACTCTAGTAACATGCAGTTGTGACTGACAATCTTTTTAACCATGACTCAACCTTGATTACAAAAACTATATCTTTTAATGGATGCTCCTTTTATATTCAAATTCTTACCAGGTATACAAAAATTTAATTTTGGTAGTTTATAAGAAAAACAGGAAATATCTTTATGCTTATGTTTTTTGCTTGTTTTTGGTACCAGAGAGGCAATAGGAGACAACTAATTATGCGTCATCATATTTATAAATAAAGAACGATAATTATCATTTGTCTCTTACTTGCTGTCTGGTTCTGACTTGTACCAAAAAGCATTAATCAAAGATTTCTTTCATAAAAGTTACCAACACTATCTTTTGTCTCTCATTACTTCAAAGGTTCTCTCTCTGTCTCACTTTCTGCCTCCTATCAAGTTAAAGTGCAGAAATGCACTCAGGCTGCTGGAAAGAAAAATGGCCATGAAGCTGTAGGTAATTATTTACCATCTGAGACCCAGGGGTTTCTCTGTTTTTAAATTGCTTTGAGGTGTAGCATACTGATGACATTATCTGCATTCTTTAGTTTCAAATAATTACACATGCTCTCATTCTCCTATTTTTCCGCTTTAATCTTAGTTCACTATCCTCAATTTATTTATAGTAATGTAGTTCAGTCCAGCATAATTCTTGCTGCTAGAGAAAAAGACTTCGGAATAGAATCTCATTTAATTATTATAACATTTGAAAAGCACAATATTGTTATTCCTCATACTCTTATGATTTTTCCAAAGATTGAGTGAAAATGCAGCCTGGACTGCTTATTGCAATTTATACAAAAATCACAACATTTTTTGGTTTTTTTTTCTGGCCTTTCACTATCATGGTTTAAATCATACCTATCTGGCAGGCAACGTTTTGTCCAGCTAGGGTGCCACGTCTCAAAAAATAAATCCAATAGGTCAGGGCGTGCCTCAGGGCTTGTTCTTGGACCACTGCTATTTATCTTATACATCTCTCCCCTGGGTTAAATTTTCAGCAATCATAGGCTTAAGATCCACTGTTACGTGGACAACACGCAGATATACAGTACCTCAGCCTCATGCCCTCTGATCCTTTCCTTTTATTGCTCTCACCAGGTGTCTTTAAGATCTCATATTATGGCTGCGGGAAAATTATCTGTCCTTTTTCTACTGCACAGTTTTTCTCATTGGGAACACCTCTGTTTCTCCTTTAGCTATTGCTTGGAACATTGGTGTTACATTTACTCTCTCCTAACTTTTCCGCCCTACATCTGCTCTATCCCATAGTCTTCTTACTTCCACCTACATAACATTTCTCATCTTTGCATCATGCTTTCACCTTTGACAGCAGAGGTATTATTTTATGCTTTTTGTTACTTCCTGGCTGGAAAATTACAAAACACTACTCTTGGGTCTTCCTAAGAAACAATACACTCTTTTCTGAATGATTCATAATGCTGCAGCTAGGATCCTCATATCCACTCGCAAATACCACATCATGCCGGTTCCGAAGCAACTGCAATGGCTTTCTGTACACAAGCGCACCCAATACAGAATTCTGCTCCTTACTTGTAAAGCCCTTCATGGACATGCCCTGGTCTATCTCTCCCACCTGCTGATCCAATACACTCATCTGCACTCACTCAGGTCCTCCAATGCCGGCCTGCTGGTCATACCTAGATTTAGGCTGTCCTCATTGGGATCATTAATTGTGGCTGCCCCACTCTGTGGAACTCTCTTCCATTTTTTATTTCATCTGTCTCTTCACTTTCACACTTCAAATCTCTATTGAAAATGCATCTCTTTGAATAACAATCTTTTCTTTACCCTACTTGATTTTATGTGTTTATTTGATTGATGTAAAGCTTCCTTGGGTACCTTAAAAGTCCCTATATAAATTGAATGTATTATTATTATTAATAATAAACTATAGATAAGTTTTAAACATTGTTATGTAGATAATCAAGCTACAGACTCTCATTTTTTTTAAACGGAGACAAGACTCTCAGGCACCTATATCCATCACATCAAATTACAGAGTGACCACACTCTTCCTTTACTTTTTTAACACCCTTCAAAATCACCCAATACAATCAATGGAAGTATCTAACTAGTAGAGAGATCAATAGCAGAGGGTACAACTTAGATAAATTCTTGTTTTTAGTGTTTTCTTTGTTTCCTAAACCATAGTAAAATGCTAAAATGCTTCTTTGACCAAGAAGCTCCCTTTAAATTTTATTTTGTAGAGATAATCTCTTATCATAAAGTTCGTCATTTGACAAATTACTTTTGACTCAGAATTTGTTTGGAAAGTCATATTGAAAAGTCCACAATGAGATGCATAAATTTCCAAACAAACTTTTCAAAACAAATGACTATAATTTTTTGCAACGGTTTCTCAAATTATCATGATGACCACACATATTTTTTTTATATTTGAATTATATTATCAACTTTAGATGTAAAGGCCATATCTTTTACACTCTTGTACTATTTTTGAACCGCCTAAACATTCTGTATGATGTTAGGAATGATGACCCACCTTTGCTTGCAAATACTATAGCTTTGGTGAATGCTTCTTTTATGGTAAATTCAAACTGTAAAACTAATTATAGAACATTCCAGAACAATCTGTATAAAACAGTTTAGTCTTATTTTGCCTTATTGTCTTATTATACTCTTATTGGTTTTTTTTGCAAATGTAATAAATTACTGCTTTCAGTTTTTATTACAATCCTTATTCATAAATCAGTAAAATTTATGTTAGACTAAAATGTTGCAATTCAATGGCTATGAGCCAATATTCAGTACTTTTTTCCATTTCTCGACTTATTATGCATAGACATATTATTGGCACAACTGGTAAAAAATGCAACTCTAACAATACAACCCCATTGAACTGGACTCTCTCTCTGTCACATGACTTTCATTGATTTTAGTGAGGTTCCAAGTAACTGCAGGCAGGACAGTGTAAGAATGTTTAAAGAACCTGTTTGACGTTAAATATATGGTATTAAATCTACTGGGTTTCTGCACGAAAAGGCAAACTGTACACATTATATAGATTACACAGAATAATTTATCTCCGCTTGGTATACTGGAAAATTTTCTGAACTCTGGCAATGCATGTTAATTACATTGCTTTACTGAGATAAAAAGTCATTATAGTGGCAAATTGTAAAGTCTAATAAACAAACTACAGAAATCAATCTACAACTACAATCTCAGTCTCTTATTATTAGTCACTTATTTTACCTGCATTTCCTTTCTGAATTTTAAACCGGGATTTAACCATACATTAAAAACTATACCAATTCAAAGTATAATGTATCCTCCCTGCTACCTGTTTTTTGACTTTGCATTTTTATTTATGAATGTGGGTTTTGCCTTTTTATCCTTTAATATCATTCATCTCAATGAGTAAAAACAGAAACACCTCTTGGTGCATATATCATTTCAATTAAATTGTATATTTCCAAAAGTATTCACTCACCTGCCTTGACTCACATATGAGCTAATCCATAGGGTTCAATATGACGTCAGTTCACACTTTGCAGCTAGAACAGCTTCAACTTTTCTGGCAAGGCAGTCCACAAGATTTAGGACTGTGTTTATGGGAATTTTTGATCATTCTTTCAGAAAGGCATTTGTGCGATCACGCACTGATGTTGGATGAGAAGGCCTGGCTCTATGTCTCTGCACTAATTTATCCCAAAGATGTTCTAGTAAAGTAAAGTAAAGTAAAGTGATACATTCTGCCACTGTGTCTGCACACAGCGGAATTGGTCCTCTGCATTTAA
>JAOUQT010072423.1:0-10245 GCA_025769995.1 Xyliphius kryptos
CATAGTCCAAAGACATACACGCTAGGTAAATTGGAAATGCTAAATTGTCAGTAACTTGTGTATTGATATGTGACTTTGCGTATGATATGAGACTTGTGTATGAGTACCATGTTTCTATCATTAGAATAGCCACTTTTGCTGAGGATGATGTTAAACAATAAATAAATACATTTACAAGGGACGAACTACTTCACGCTCTATATCAGATCATATAATTACCCCTATTAACAAAGACGCTACTTCTGGAAAATTTAACCATGTATGGAAACCGGAAACATTCCAAAGGCATGGAAATAAGCTATGTTATTCCTATTCCCAAGGCAGGAAAAAACACAAAGACCCAGAAAACAACAGACAAATGTTGGGGGTCAGATACTGTTGTCGGCCACCAGGGGGTGTTTGAGGCGCTCCCTGGCTGGCAGTCTGCTGTACAAAGCAGCAAAAGAAGGCATCATCATGGTAACTGATGAAACAGCGCCAATCGGGTACAAAACGACTCAGTCACGTCTTATTTAAGTCATTGTAATCTCTTCTTTCTCGTGAGTATGTTAGGGCAGAAGGTACTTGGAACCGATTAGCAGCAATCAGAAAAACCCGGAGGTAATCTGAGGCAGGGTCATTTAGCATTGGAGCGCTTTGTTAATAGATACAGGTCTTTCGCCTCTATTTCTCCCTTCATTATGGTGTAACTTGCCACTTCCCTTTCAGAGCATTGTGAGCGTTTCCCCAGGAGAATGCTCCTTGTTAGTTTGCTACCCTTCTTATGCTTTCTTTTCCTCTCCGATTTTTGCACCGCTATTCAGGCATACTGCTCCCTTTGTTCTCCCCTCTTTTTTTCAGTTTTATGTATCTGTGTCTGTTTGGAGGATGCTCCCCTGTTAGGGTTGTAGCGCACTCCCTGTTTTCCATTTTTTGTTGCATGTTTTCTGCCTTAATTATTGAGTGTGTTTGCACCAAATTTCCCCTTGGGTTGGAGCATGCTGCATGCATTATCAGTTTTATGTGCCATTTTGAGCCCTAATGTTTGTGTGTGTTTGCCGCGCGTTCTTCTTTTTTTGGGTTGTAGCGCTGCATTTAATATTTTGTTTTGTGTGGCTTGTTATGTGCTTCATTTTATGTTTTTATGTATGCTTTGTGCTGCCTTCCATGTCTGCATACCCACCGGGTTAAAAGCTTCAGCAGTTTTTCTTAACGCTGTCTGTGTATGTGCATGAAGCCACTCCCCCTTTTTTATTCCATTCGGTTTATGTGTGTGCAGGCAGTCACGCCCACTTCTCGTTTCATTCAATTTTTTTGTCTTTGTCGTTTTGCTGTGTTAAGCTCTTTTTATTTCTCAGCTTTGGCGCTTGGGCCCTACCCAGCAGTAACATAGCAACCTATAACTCTGACAAGCTGTATAAGTAAAACAATGGAAAGAATGATAAATAACCACCTGAACTGAAACAAAAAACATCCTCAACAGAATACAATACAGTTTCCAGAAAAAGAGAAGGATAACTTAGTACTACAAAGTTCTAGAAACATTCAGTACATAAGTACATAATTTTCTTTGATCTGGGGAAAAAAACCTTTCTGTCTGTCAGTCTAATCACTTTTGCTGCTGCTATTCAGTCACATGGAAGCTTTTTACAAAGCCTTTTACAACTCCTCACAAAATTATTCCTTCATAACCTCCACAATTTAGTCTTCTGATCCATAAAAGTTAAAAATCAAAGTCAGCCTGCAAACCACCATCTAAAGCTGTGTAGGCAACCTCATCTAAAATGTAGTCTGTGTGCTCCTGTCTCTGCTCTTGTAGGTAAAACTGCTCTTCTTCCATGCTCTTGCACAATGACAAATATGTGCCACTGTTATTGTTTTTCACTCCCCACTATCATTTCCTCATGAGTCACCAATTGTTAATTTTTTTACATTATGTAAACCTTGGAAGTTCTATATGGTCCATGATTCCAGATTTGCCCTCTGGTAAAAGCTTACAGTAACACACGTGACATAGGCAAGTATGTTAGGCAAGTTAGGTTAATGACATTTTCTACATGAACTCATGACAAAACAGGTAGCCTATCCCTTGCCATATTGCTAGGCTACAAACAAAAAAATATTTCAACCAGTCAATGTGTTTCGGTGTGCAAATATTTCACAATTTTAAGGATAAAATATTATTCAATAAGAAATACTGATGGTATTTGTAAGAATTTAATCCTAATTTTATGTCAGCTTGTTGGTGCAGTGGATAGTGCTGTAGCCTCATAGAAAGAACATCCTGAGTTCGAGCCCCAGGTGGACCGATTTGGGAAATCTCTGTGTGGGGTTTTTATGTCATCCTCCTGTTAACATGGGTTTTCTAAAGGTAACGGTTTTCTCTCGCATTCCAAAGACATGCATGATAAGGTAAGTTAGTGTGTGGATGTGTGTTTAATTGTCTGTGTGTGTCCACCCTATAAAGATCTGGTGCCATGTCTATGGTTGTTCCTGCCCTCGTGCACAGAGTTGCCGGTTGGGCACCGGCTTCCCTAAAAAACTCGAATTAGGCAGGTATAGAAAATGAATGAGTGACTAACCCTAATCTTCCTCAGTCCCCTATCAAACCACACAAGTACATTGTATTTGAGAATCGTTAAATCTTCCCAAATGCATAATCGTAACTTAATTATGTGAAGAGAGTCAAATGAAAGGAAAAAAATTTGAAAGGAATTTATAATATTTCTATAAGGTTCCAATAAACCTTAATCAACTTTAATCTTAGCTTAAATCTAAGTCCTACCCATAACTCTAATGCTAACACTAAATTAAACTTGTAATAATGTTATAATGTTAATTTAGTGAAAAACAAGTGAAAATACAACATAACTATGGTTAAAATGACTCTAAATGACTTCATAGCAAAGCAAAAACACAGGGAAAGTCAATTTGCCCAATTTGCTCTAACAGGGTGCAATTTACTGTTTCCAACAAGAGCATTTAGACTTGCAGTGGATGCGAACAGATTACGCAATAACGTGCGGGTGGAGGGATATTTTTCTCTCGGTGGCAAACATCACGCAATGACAGCAGTGGCATTTTAAATTTCTGTTTGCTCACGTCCCACTGTTTTCATCTGCTCTCCTTTCAAGTCCATACAGATGGTTTTCCCTGAAAGAACGTTGCTTATCTCTGCTCTGCAAGCGCCGCTGTGTCCATTCATCATTTTTGTGATTATTTAAAAAAGAAGATAAAAGTTGTTTAAATAAAACTGTGAATTTGAATCACATCATATATAGACAGTTTCAGAAGGAAAAAAGGATCCTTTTATATCCACGCGATAACATGCATTTCTATCATGATAACAGAATAATAGCATTGAATGCATATATTTGTTTCAGCCCCTTGATGATCAGGCACACCACAGGTTTGTGGTGATTTCACAGTTTAAAATGTTTTGGGGCTAAATTCTTTACCTAAGCAGAAAGACACTTGCACTGTGTTCCATTGATATCTATCTATCAGAAATGACCAATAACATTGATAAACCATAGAACTCGGATCTTAACCGAAAACCATACACACGTAGTGTGCAACCACATTTAATGCCACACACAGCAGAACTAAAAACAAAATGCACTTTAAATAGTCAAACAAATTAGTGAGCAGATGGGATCCAGCTGTTTCCCATTAGTTCACGTGACTTCTCCACAGTTTGCTCTTCCGCAAACCTGGCACATGGCTAGAAGATGTAGTACTTGAAGTGCCGGGTTGTAGATGTCACAAAATCCCTTACACAGTCCAACCTCAGGGATCTCACACCAGGAACATTAAAATCCCGCTCCCTAACTTTACATTGTCCTGAACTAGGACTCTAGAGGATCCTTAACCTGAGACCAGGAGCCGGTACCTGAGCAGAGTCCGGAGGTAGGGTCAGACTTGCAGGACTGCCTGAGGGTAAGCTGGGACTCCCGTGCAGCATGAGCATGGACACGGAGCCTCAGCGCAGCCAGAGTGGAGAGACATGTGATCCGTGATGCTAGAGGGAAATGAGGGGGGAGTGATCCTTAGAACAAAGTCCATCAAGTAGCGAGGTGAAGGGGGGAGCGACCCGGGCAAGGTATGGTATGAGTTTATTGTCAAATCTGCAATATGTACAATACATACACAGAATGAAAATTTTTTCCTATCAGAACCATTTCTGTCTGCTGCAGCATGGGAACTTGGACATATTCTACCTGGTCATGTTGGATCAGTGGGGCTGGGGTGTGCACCACCACCACAGCCTGCTGTAGCACTGGAAATTGGACACAATCGACTTGGGCATGTTGGATAAGTGGGGCTAGGGTGTGCACCATCACTGCAAGGTGAAGCATTCTCACCTTCTTTAGCTCAGGAACAGACTGGACCATGATGACCGATGACCATGATGACCGTATGATGACTCACAGGAACTTGGACACTGAGCTTGGTATTCTCTGTATTATCAGAGCTTTGACCTACTACGGCACTGCTTGCGGGAGTCGACATGTCTGTCGCCTTGCTGGTCTCCTCCTCTGATTCGGCTTTTATTGAATGTGGGAGTCTTAAAAGGAGTGCACCTTTTCATTATCTTTCCTTCGACACCATGGAAGAAACACATTCCAGTCCAGGATATATCTATCCTCTCCGCTACTTTCTTATATTTGGTGTGGCATTCCCACTTAGGAACACATAGGAGTTGACGGAAGTAAGTGCAGAAAGGATTTTTAATAAAGAAGTGTAGTGCAAAATAAAGAAAAATAAACTCAAACAAAAGACATAGAGCAAAATATAGACAGAATATTAAAAGTCAGATCTTGACTAGAAGGTAGAGTGTAACAACATTTAATTCCGTGCACTGAACTAAACACAAAAATTTTAAATAGTCAAACAAAGCAGTGTGCGGATGAGATGCAGCCGTTTCCTGTTAGTTCATGTGACTGCTCCAGAGTTCGCTCTTCCGCAAACCTTACATGTTACTAGATGACTTAGTACTTGGAATGCTGGGTTGCCAAAGTCACAAAATCCCTTACAGTTTTATATAATATAATATTAATACACCCTCTTAGTTATCAGCAGATAAGTTAGCTATCCTTAATCTGGGTTGTAAACCGTCTGGTACAACACGTAATCGTTTCTAATTTGGATCTGAATGTCGTGATACGTATGAAATTGATATGTGTTTTTAGCAATGGAAAATGCTGTTAGTCTCGTACAGAGTGATATGTATATAAAAACGAAGGAACGTGCTGCTCTATCTCAGTAAGACTGTCATTCCACCACCCAGAGAATTTGTACAAGTCACTACCAACCAATTGCTGAAAACATTTTTAAGACTCGCCTCAAAACAGTGCAAAAAGAAATTTGGCAATTTTATGCTTTTTCCTATTTGTTTAATTGGGTTAAAAATATAGCACATATTCACATACTTCGAGGTAATACAGTAACATAATCTTATATGCATTCAGGATAGAGGTGTAAAATATGCGTGCAGGATGATATGTACACACAAGTATGCATATGATTGTTTATAATTGCATAACATTTTTATATGCATACTGTCACCAATGACACTGGGTTAGTGGGTGTCTCACAACATAACTGTAGTAACATAGCTTGCGGGATTTGATTTGCTTCACTAAGTATTTTTCTCTTCTGTTGTCATATTTTGTGGTTCATGATGTGCCACACATTTTCAATGGGAGACAGGTCTGTACTACAGGCTGGCCAGTCTACTACCCACACTCTTTCATTATTTGTAATTTTACTAATTGTAGCATTAATGGTGCCTACAGAGATGTTACTCATTCCATGGGCACTTTTCTTCTTTTTGCCCGGCCAGTCCATCTCAGATGAGCTCAGTGGCTGAATGTTGTTGATATAGGCCTTGCAGAGTTTTCTCTGGACTCTCTGAATCTTTTGATGATATGATGGATTGTAGATTATAAAATTGCTAAATGACTTGCAATTGCACATTGAGAAACATTGTTCTTAAACTGAACTTCCCTCTTTTGGAACGTGTTGCAGGCATCAAATTCAAAGTGAGTGAATATTTGCAAAAAAACAATCAAGTTTATCAATTTGAACATTAAATATCTTGCTTGTATTGTATTCAATTGAATTTGACTATATTCTATATTAATCTATGTTTTACATAACATCCACAGATTTGCTCAGTGGTCATCATCTTCATTAATAAGATTCTAAACAACTTCTGGAGGTACTTTTTCTGATAAAACCGAATACACTTTTACATCTATATGCGGCTACTGGCCAGACCAAGACGTTAATCAGTTAGACAGTGAGGCCAAAAATTTTTTAGTCAGCAACTGATTGTGCTAGTTCTACTACTTAGAAAGATAAAATTAAGTGCTGGAAAGATTGTACATGCAGAGATTGATTTATTTACAGTAACAGACAAAAACAAAACACTACTTGCGAAGACTAGAAATAAAACACAGAATAACAAACATAGATTCCCAGACTGGATAGTTAGTCCATGGAAACATGAAACACCAAATCATAATACATACAATACATAGTCCAAATATCGTCTATACATCTCATAATGAGATGTGTCCAACACAAACAAAAACACCACTTAAATAGCCAGTCTAATCAGCATGTAAACCGGCAATAGCTGAACGAGCACCAGTCTCTAATGGCGAATAAATCCCTTGATGACAACCCTGAAAGATCCTTTCTCTTACTTTCTCCAGGATGATCTGCAAAAGGATCTTGCTGGCATTTGAGAGAAGTGAGATGGTCCTGTAGTTGTTGCATTGTAGTTGTTGCATTTTTTAGGCAGTAGAATGAAGACTGACTGTGTCTATTCTTCTGGCTAGATTCGAATTTCCCACATCTCCATATAGCCAATATGGAGCTTGTTCAGCATTATTTCTCCTCTATACCTGATGCTTAAATGCTATGTCATCTGGGCCGGGTTGCTTTCATGTAGCTAATCATAGCATGGCCTGCTTGTGTAATCTGTCCTGCCATCTAGTTTGACTTTCATGCTTTTCGAAGATAGAGTTACATCAATGGAATGGCAGTGGAATAAGGGGTAAATACCGTGGATCAAACATCTCACAGGACTTGTCATGGTCTTGCCACCACAAAATCATAGCAAATAAGGCCCTTCAGCATCTCTAACACCTCAGACATCTAACAAAATTCACACTGCCCTCCAAGGTCCTGCAGAACGTCTGATCTTGTACCATCAAGCGCATCCTCATGGGAAACATCACAGTTTGCTTTTAAACATTGCCAAGCAGGACCAGAAAGACTCTTTAAATAGTGGTATGATCAGCTGACTGTATCACTCGGACTGAGCATCCTGACCTGCAAAATATCTGCAAAATGAGATGCTGGGCCACCTCAGCCAACAATGACTCTAGTGTTACCCTCAGGGAGGCGCTTTCGCAAGCTGAATACAGAAAGGATAGAGAGGAGCTTTTTTTCGACAAGCAATCCATGCCCTAAATGTGGACAGGTACTAGTAAACAAATACCTACATCTCTCACATACAGCACACTAAAATGGATACATTTTTTTACAATTTTCTTGTAAGGACACACATAGAAATAAAATGAACATATTGTGCATGAGAACTTTCATCACAGGACAGAGACATCACTGGTTAAAGTGATTAATGACCTCCTACTGGCATTAATGACATCCTACTGGCATCTGATCCTTTCTCGTGTTGCTAGACCTTAGTGCAGCTTTTGATACCATTGATCACATTATTCTCCTGTATAGACAGAAGAAAGTTGTAGGAGTTAAGGAACAGCCCTACCCTGTTTTAGATTTTTTTTCTTGGAAAGTTATCAGTACATATATTTAAAAATAGATTCCTCTAAGCTGTGTTATTGTAAACTTCATCAAGGTTCTGTCCTAAGCTTACTGCTTTGCCTCTTGAATATGCTGCCTCTGAGTAAAATCATCAAAAGACATAGTACCAGTTTCCATTTTTTTGCTGATGACACATAGCTGTATGTTTCAGAAAAGCCAGATGAAAACATCATCTTATTAAAGTTGAAAACTATGTAATGTACATTAGACAATGGATGATTGAACTTTTTTCTTATTAACTGTGATAAAACAGAAATACATGTTCTTCTTGATTACAAACCACTAGAAGTAAACCTTTTGACTTTGGTTATTATTGGCTCCAGTCTTTCATTTGAAGGTCATGTAGATAACATTACCAGGACAGCCTTCTTTCATCCTAGAAACATAAGCTAAGAAATGCACTATATTTATTCATGCCTTTTTTACTTTTTTAAATTATTAATGTAATGCCTTGTTGTCTGGATTCTCTGGTAGTTTTTTACGAAAGCTTCAGTGCAAAATGTTGCAGCCAAAGTACTTACTAGAACTAAGATATGATCATATAACCCTTATCTTAATTAAACTTCATTGGCTTACAATTATATTCCGTATTGACTATAAAATTCTACTACACACGTATAAAGATCTGAATGATCTTGCTCCACAATATCTAAGTGAACTACTAATATTTCTTGATCCACCTTGCCTAAAAAAGTTGCAGGCTGCTTGTCGGTTCCTAGAATAATAAAAGCTACATCAAATGGCAGAGCTTTCTCTTACAAAGCCCCCCAGTCATGGAACAGTCTTTCAGTTAATGTTCGAGACTCAGACACAGTCTCATTGTTTAAATCTAGACTCAAGACATATTTGTTAAGTCAAGCATTCTACTCATATTGTTCATTCCTCTTAGATAAAGGTGCGGATCTGGTGGGTTATGCACACTAGAGTGTTGGTAAACTGAGATATTTTGATGTCTCAGGGAGCCCTTATTCCTGTTGTTCCCTCTGCATCTCATTTTTAACTATGCTGCTCTTGCTAGTCTCAGTGGAATTTGTAATCTAACACATACCACAGCTCTTATTTAGCCCTTATTTAAATCTCATTTATTTGTTTTATCGTATTTCTGTAAAGCTGCTTTGTGACAATGTTTTATTGTAAAAAGCAATATAAAAATAAACATGATTTGAATTACTTAGTACTTAGTACACACAATACCCCATAATGACAAAGTAAAAACGTTTGTTAGAATTTTTTGCAAATGTATTAAAAATGAAAAAAAAGAAAACACAGTTTTTGCTTAATACTTTGTTGAAGCACCTTTTGCAGCAATTACTGTTAGGTGGTGGATACCGCTGCCAGCCACCAGGGGGCGTGGAGGCGCTCCCTTATTGACATTCTGCTGTAGGCAGCAGTAAAGAAAGGCAGCATCAATGGTGACTGACGCCACAGCACCAATTAGTCGCAAAATGGTGACACCTGATGTTATTTAAGCAGCTCAGATCTCAGATTCAAAACAGGAACTTAGTCAGGGATGATGCGATTAGCGGTTCCCGGAGGTAGGCCTAGGTACATGTGTCAGAGACAGGTAGTGTGGGGTACGACTCTTTCTATGTTTTCTCAGAGTACCCTTTTCTCCCTGTTTTTCCTTCTCTGTTTCTGTGTGGGTGCGCCCTGTTGCGGGCTACATGCTGTGTTTGCGCTTCCGCTTCCGCAAACCTTACATGTTACTAGATGACGTAGTACTTGGAATGCTGGGTTGCCAAAGTCACAAAATCCCTTACAGTTTTAAATAATATTAATACACCCTCTTAGTTATCATCAGATAAGTTAGCTATCCTTAATCTGGGTTGTCAACCGTCTGGTAAAATACGTAATCGTTTCTAATTTGGATCTAAATGTTGTGATACGTATGAAATTGATATGTGCTTTTAGTCTCGTACAGGGTGATATGTATATAAAAACAAAGGAACGTACTGCTCTATCTCAGTAAGACTGTCATTCCATCACCCAGAGAATTTGTACAAGTCACTACCAACCAACTGCTGAAAACATTTTTAAGACTCGCCTCAAAACAGTGCAAAAGAAATTTTCCAATTTTATCCTTTAGAGGTAATACAGTAACATAATCTTATATGCATTAAGGATAGAGGTGTAAAATATGCGTGCAGAATGATATGTACACACAAGTATGCATATAATTGTTTATAATTGCATAACATTTTTATATGCATACTGTCACCAATGACACTGGGTTGGTGGGTGTCTCACAACATAACTGTAGTAACATAGCTTGCGGGAATTGATTGCTTCACTAAATATTTTTGTCTTCTGTTGTCATATTTTGTGGTTCATAATGTGCCACACATTTTCAATGGGAGACAGGTCTGTACTACAGGCTGGCCAGTCTACTACCCACACTCTTTCATTATT
>JAOUQT010072431.1:0-10244 GCA_025769995.1 Xyliphius kryptos
CAAGAAATGTGCGGTTACATTATACCATGAAATTCCTATTCTGCCCGACCTCCCGTATTAAACTTTAAGAGTAAATATATTCAAGCACACAGCCTGTTTGCAGTGTATGTCGGGATTCTTTGCCATGCCATCATGCGTTGAAACCTGTTATCGCGAAAACAAGTGAGATCTTTAAGTCGTTAATACAAAAAAACAAGATTTGTTATGTCGTGATAACGACTTAAAAAAAATTATAACACACGTCCTCTCTGGGCTTCCATGCTTTAGAACCGTCCTTTGTTCTGCAATCTTAATGAGGCTGAGAGGAAATGGAGGTACGATTGGATTCATGTTCTTTAAACATTTCTGTAGAATACTGAGCGGAAGTTCTGGAAGCAGGTCCTCTGTGCTGAAGAACTATACAGAACTAAAGCCTTTTGAGGCCAAACAATTCAGATAAGGAGCTTTGCGTAACTTTAGAGAATGTGCAGCCTTGCACACATCCAATAACACAACAGAGAAAACAAGCAGTCACACTGACTGCAAAGGGCTTTCAAGAAATGAAAGTTAAAAGGAGAAACCGGAATTTCAGGAATATTATTCTCTAAATTTATCTGAGATTAAGAGAATGATAGAAAGACAGTGATGATATAGCAAAGAAACAAATTAAAACAAATTAGTAAATGAAACATAAAAACGTGACTTCAGGGGGTCAAGAGGTGAGATGGCCTAGCAGAACGTCTGATATCATGTGTTACTGTAAAGAAATGTTCTGATTCTCCTTTAAGGTTCAACATGATTAATTTGGATCTACAGATTAATTAACTATCATCTTTACTATCATTAATACATCCAGCAGTGACCACCATATGCTTAGGTTCCTTCAGTGCACATATCCATGAAAATCCGAGAACATTGTATTCGGTTTTCAGACCGAAACATCAGTAATGATTATACAGGTCTTGGGTAAAATCCAAATGATTAAAACGTTTATAATCTGCTGTTCTCATAAAAATGTTCTCAGGCCAACTACATCAGGAAGGATCGGGGTGAGAACCTTCATTGGGTCGACGGGAAATTGGAACCAGGAAGTACGACATTTCATAAGAAGAGCTCCTTTTTATACAGAACCCCTGATGAGCACTTTAAGCCCATGGCTCCAGAGTAAGACACAGAGGCGAGGTCGTCGTCACGCTCTCTCAGGCTCGCGGCACCACGTGCATGGCCAGTTGGTGCGTGTTGGCTGCGTGTTGGGTACCTGCCAGGTCCAGAACCTGAGTTATCGTCTCTACCAGCTGATTGGTCAGAGCAGAATGGACCATACTTCCCCTGTCGATCCCATGAGTCCTCATAGTTATGGATAAGTCTGAACCTCTTGGTACATGTGAGGGGGACCTTAAAGGTGGGTGTTCAGTTTGATCTCTGTGACAGTGTCTCACGTGAATATAAACAAACAAATGTGATTCCATTTTCTGCTGAGCTCCAGCCTTAACCAACTCAAAGCTTTGGTCTTTAACATGTAAACTGTACTGTATTGTGAGAAGTGGTTGGTGATTCTATTTCTGGCATTATTGCAATTTAAACCCAGCGGTTTTCTTTAACACACTGCATTCCTTCCTATTTAAACCTTAAGTTCCGTGTATTAAACGTGTATTAAACGTGTATTAAACGTGTGAAAATTCTCATAGTTACATAAGGATTGTTTTGTTTTTTTCTGGTGTGTAGAGATAAAGAAAGGCATGCTGAGGTTACAGAGCATCAGGCGAGAACATGTTCAGTCTCATTTAAATTGTTGTTTAAAATGTTTTGCTGTCAGTAATCAATATTTAAGATCTATATTATATAAGATCTATATTATATAAGATCTATATTATATAAGATCTATATTTAAATAAGCAAATCTTAAAAAAACTCATCAATCATAAACAACTTCTAGTTTAATACTGAATTAAACCAAATTAATTGAATGATTATTTTTATTGTTATTAGTATTATTTGTACAGATCGTGGTAATTTGCAGAACAGTTGTTACTTGCACTATAAACTTTTATTTACAACTTGTGAAAGTTACATGTTCAATTTAGATCCTATGAAGGTAGCCACAGTTACTATGGGATCCAATAATGAACCCTACAGGGAACCTTTACAAACAGAAATTGACTTACTGTACAACTCATTCTGATCACGTACAGTAAACAATACAGTAAAGTAAACGTACAGTGTGAAAAAGTGTTTGCTCCCTTCCTCATATCCTGTTTTTTGCATTTTTGTCACACTTAAGTGTTTCGGAAATCAAACCACTTTAATTAGTAGTCAAAGACAACACAAGTAAATGCAAAATGCAATTTTAAATTAAGGTGTTTATTATCAAGGGACAAAAAAGATCCAAAACTTTATGGTCCTGTGTGAAAAAAGGATTGCCCCCTTGTTAAAACATACTATAGCTTTGGTTTATCACACCTGAGTACATTTTCTCTAGCCACACCTCTTCTCAATTAAGACATCACTTAAATAGGACCTGCGCAGCAACGACTCATCCAAGAGGTCACAAAAGACGTCCAAAGAACTGCAGGCCTCACTTGGCTCAGTGAAGGTTAGAGTTCACCTCCACCATCAGAAAGAGACTGGGCAAAAATAGCCTGCATGGCAGAGTTCCAAAAAGAAAACCACTGCTGAGCAAAAAGAACATTAAAGCTTATCTCATTACATCTGACATAAAAGAAGCACTGCATTTTAGCAAAAGAAAATTATACCAACAGCAAAATATGGTGGTGGTAGTGTGATGATCTGGGGCTGTTTTGCCGTGACAGGACCTGGAAGACTTGCTGTGATCAATGGAACTATGAATTCTGCTGTCTACCAAAAGATCCTGAGGGAGAATGTCCGACCATCTGTTTGTAACTTCAAGCTGAGACGAACTTGGGTTCCGCAGCAGGACAATGATCCAGAACACACAAGCAAGTCCTTTGGAGAGACCCAGTCAAAGTCCTGACCTGAATCCAATTGAGATGCTGTGGTATGGCCTTAAAAGGCTGTTTATGCGCGAAAACCCTCCAATGTAACTGAATTAGAACAATTCTGCAAACATGAGTGGGCTAAAATTCCTCCAGAACGCTGTAAAAGACTCATTGCAAGTTATCCTAAATGCTTGGATGCTGTTGTTGCTGCTAAGGGAGGCCCAACCAGTTATTAGGTTTAGGGGGCAATCACTTTTTCACACAGGGTCATGTAGGTTTGGATTTTTTTTCTCCCTTGATAATAAACACCTTCATTTACAAATTGCATTTTGTGTTTTACTTGTGTTGTCTTTGACTACTATTTAAATTGGTTTGATGTTCCGAAACACTTTAATGTGACAAACATGCAAAAAAACAGGAAATGAAGAAGGGTGCAAACATATATTCACACCACTGTGTGTGTGTGTGTGTGTGTGTGTGTGTGTGTGTGTGTGTGTGTGTGTGTGTGTGTGTGTGTGTGTGTGTGTGTGTGGGTGAGAGAGAAAGAGATGTTGTAAAAGAGTGCATATGTGTGAGAGCGTATGTGTAAGAGTGTGTGTATGTAATGTGTGTATTGAATTGAGAAGAAGATAATAAAAGTTGAATTCTACTGGGTATGATGATTTATTAAAACTTGCACGTCTTATAGATTTTAAGAATTTAATTTAATAATAAATTAATAATAATAATTCATTCATTATCTTCCACTTAGTCATCTATAAGTGTTGTGGGGCGAACGTTTCAGGTGCTTTCAGATACACCCAGAACAGGGTGGCAATCAATCCCTGGATGCACACACACACAGACCATATTGGGACAATTTAAAGCAGCCAATTTTACCTTGAATCCATGTTTTTGGACTGTGGGAGGGAACAGGAGAACCCGGAGAAAACCTACGCAAACATGGGAAGAACATGGAAACTAGATTGGGATTCAAGTGCTGAGAGGCGAACGTGCTAACCACTAAAACACTGTGCTGCACAATAATAATATTTTATAAAGTGTTTTTCTTCAGTCGCCATTAAGACTATGACATATAGCAGACAATAATAAAATAAAGGTAACTGAGCTCTTGTTTCGTGGTTTGTTCGAGTTATAATTAAGTGATGACGTGATCTATTTTGCCTACTTTACCTCAAAGAGGAATTTGTCTTTCACATTTAACTCATTCATGCACTGAAACACACAGTGAATGAAATAAGCACTCGTGCCTGGAGTGGTGGGAAGTACACGGAGCCTGGGGAGCCATTGGGGTTAGGTGCCTTACCCATGGGCACTTTAGCCATACTACTTGGTGGAACCAGAAATCAACCCGAGGACCTTCAGGTTGCAAGGATGGTTCCTTATCCACAAGCCCACGACTGCAACCTTTTTTTTCTTGTTATCTAACCTCTGACTGTTTGTTCAGGTTTAACACACTGAGATACTCATTCACAGATTTTACCTCCTCAATAACGGCCAATAGAACCCAGGGGTGTAGCCATGACGCACAAGAACCTAAAAAATCAGCACTGCAGCAACATATCACCATACAAGTCATTAAGCATTAAGAGTCTTTACACAATACGTTATATAATAAAATACTGACCAGAGCGTGACAGACAGACACGCAAACAGAATGTTTTTCAGGTTCCTGTCACAATTAAACATTAGGAAAAATTAAGGACATATTTTATTTTAAATTGATTTATTTAAAAAATAATTACAAACAATTACATTAAAAAAGAAAAATCTGAAAAATATGTGATAAAAAGAACAAACAAAAAGACTGTTCACCTGTAGGAACCTGCAAAGCCTAAACTCACCTGTAAACCTCCCTGCGGCAGTGCAGAGGATTAAGTTAAACTGATTTAAAATAAAACAACAGTTCTTTATGCACATAGCACATTACAAATGTACAGCAACACACACACACACACACACACACACACACACATGCACGCGTGCGCGTATACAGGGTTAAAGTGTCACGCTTCTCTCTGACGTGGTGGTCTGTCCCGAGTCTGTGTTGTGTTTATAAAGAGGAGTGTGAATGTAAAACCTTGAGTGCTCACATCACGTCAATCAGGATGAAGCTGATTCGTTTGGTGAGAAACTTCCTCCACATCTTATTTGTAGCTCACTGAAGGTTTCCTTATCTCACAAGGACATGTCTAATTACATTGGTGATTCCTGTATTGATTATTGTACTGATTATTGTAGTGATTAATCCCTTAGGGTCCAGACCCCTCTTTAGTTTATCGTCCCGAGTCCCTGTTAAACGAAGGAAAGGACAAACTTGACTTCAGAAACTTTGAGGTAAAGTAAAAAATGCACCCTGGTGAATCCCAGAGCAGGTTTATTTTTTTATATTTTGAACTTTTAGTTATGTGTTTTCACAGAGTGGTGATCTTTATGAGCGTGTGTTTAACACCTACAGACTGATGCACACACACCAGACCCTGGACTTTGTAAAACAGAAGGTGAGTCCATGGTTCTGTTCTAATCATTTACAATCTCTGATACAGGGTAACCTCCTTTTGAATATTAAACCAAGTATCTTCATGTATTATCTACATTTACAGGATCATTTCACTTCAGAATGATTTTAATAATTGATCTGTAGTCAGATTAGTTCAGTTGAATAAAATAGCTATGGAATCTATAAAACATCAGGCTTTGTCAGCTTTACATTCTGAAAGCCATACTACTGAAGAACCATATATGATCCTATTAAGAACCTTTAAATAAATAACTGTTTCTGCAATGAACTGATTCGTATTTACATATACACATTTTGTTCAGTTTATTACTTTGCTTCAACGATTCAACCGAACCACAAACACAATATGACTCAATACAATATACTGATTCCACATGAAAATAGAACCTGAACTCAAAGCAGTGAATATTGTGGTGGTTGGCGGTTTTCTGTGGAACCTAAACAGAGGAACCACTTTAGTAGCCCTTTAGAATTTGTATTTAAAAAAAAAAAAAAAAAAAGCACAGACATTGAAGATGAAATTCATGAACAACACTTTTGCACCTCTGTACACCCTGACCAAACCCTAACCCTTTTAGCAGCTTAGTTTTTGGCAGTTTGAAAAAACCTAGCTGTCATTTAAATTTGGTTCTTGTGCCTATTTTTTCTACTGACCTCAGCATGAACAGTGGACGGGCTGCACACACGCGCGGATGACTGTAATGCAGAGCATTGACTCTTTGGACCAGCTGGTTGATGAATCGGATCCTGACGTTGACTTTGCAAACTCATTTCATGCCTTTCAAACTGCTGAAGGTATCCGAAGAGAACATCCTGAAAAAGGTAAGAAGGGTAAGAATTAGAGGATTTTAAAAGGAAGAAGGAAAAATTCTCATGTTCTGACTTCCACAGACTGGTTCCAGCTGGTCGGGCTTATTCATGATATCGGCAAAATCATGGCTCTGTGGGGAGAACCACAGGTAACTTTAACCAACCTACCAGTTAACTAACCAACTGAGAGGGTAATGTCACGATAACACGTGTCTGTATGTCTAAGTGGGCTGTGGTCGGAGACACGTATCCCGTTGGCTGCCGCTTCCAAAACTCCATTGTTTTTAGAGACTCCACGTTCGAGGACAACCCAGACGACAAAAACAAGGACCTGAAGTTTGTTCTCTTGAATTTTATTTTCTTTCATTAAAAGCTGAAGGATTTGTCTTAAGTGAACCGTAAATAAGTTTATTTTAAAATGTTGCTTTACAAAAAGTCTCTCTGTGGTCTCTCTGTGGGTACGCTGTGATCTCTTTGTAGTCCCACTGTGGTCTCTCTGTGCTCTCACTGTGGTCTCTCTGTATTTTCTCTATGGTCTCTCAATATGCTCTATGTGTCTCACTGTGGTATTACTTTGTTCACTCTGTGGTATTTCTGTGGTTTTACTGTGGTCTCACTATGGTCTCGCTGTAGTCTCTCTGTGTTCCCTCTGTGGCCTCACTGTGGTTTTACTGTGATCTCTCTGTATTTTGACTTTGGTCTCATTTACATGTACATTTAGTCATTTAGCAGACGCTTTTATCGAAAGCGATTAACAAATAAAATAACAACACAAGTCAATAGTTTAGGAAAAAACAGCTCAGCTAAAGAGGTGTGTTTTGAGATGTTTCTTAAAAACTGTTGGGACTCAGCCTTACGGATGTTGTTGGGAAGGTCATTCCACCATTTAGCAGTGGTGAATGAAATAGAGTGAGAATTGGCGCCTCGGTGAGTTGGAATCGCTAGACGATATTCATCACTAAACCACAGAGTTTGTAGTGTATTTAGTAAAGATGGACTAAAGGTAAGAGATGGCAGATCCAGCAAGTGTCCTGTAGGCCAGAGACAGTACCTTGTACTGAATGTGAGCAGCTACAGGAAGCCAATGGAGCAAGATGAGTAATCGAGTGGCATAAGTTCGCTTTGGCTGGTTAAACACACGGGCTGTGGAGTTTTGAACCAATTGTAGAGGTCTGATAGTTGGGAGACCATGAAGCAGAGCATTACAATCATCGTGCTGGGATAAGGTGCTTGAACCAGCAGCTGTGTAGCCTGTTGTGTTAGGAAACGTTTGATTTTTCTGATGTTATACAGAATAAATCTTCAGAAATGTGCAGGCAGTTTTCGCGACCTGATCTGAATGTTTAGGGTGATTGTCAATTGAAAAACCAAGATTACGGACTGAGTCAGTTGGGAAGATTGTGGAGCCATCAATTTGGAGGGTGAATTGAGGGTTTAGCTGGGATTATAAGTAACTCAATCTTTGCCAGATTTAATTTAAGATGACAGGCTTTTATTCAAAAAGATATGTCGGTGATGCAGGTGGATGTCCAATTTCAGATTAAGGGGAAAAAGTTCCCTGTCCCAAGACACTTAAATGGTCCTGCCTGTTAGATAGGACCAGGATCATTCAAGTGTAGTAGCAGAGAAGCCTAGGTTGAAAAGAGTGGACAGTAGAATTTGATGATTTACCATATCAAAAGCAGTGGAAAGGTCCAACAGGATGAGAACAGAGGATTCTGAGTTAGATTTGGCCGATCTAAGTGCGTCAACCACAGAAAGCAGTGCAGTCTCAGTGGAGTGACCACACCTAAAGCCAGACTGATTAGGCTCAAAGAGATTGTTATGTGTGAGAAACATGGAGTCCTGGGTAGCAACTACACATATTTTAGATAGAAAATTTTTAGGCCTGTAGCTCTTAACCAGATTTGGGTTGAGCGTTGGCTTTTTGAGCAGAGGGTTAACTATGGTCTTTTTAAATTGAATCAGGAAGAGTACCAGAGCTGAGAGAGGAGTTGATGATGTGTGTAAGTGCTAATGTGATAGAGGGCAATGGCCTGAAGAAGGTGACAAGGGATGGAATCAAGGGGACAAGTAGTGAGTTTACTGGCAAGGAGAATCTTACTGATATCTAATTCTGAGACAGGGGAGAAAGAAAAGAATGTTGGTTGGTTGGATGTGTTAAATTTCGTGTTGAGGATGGAGGGCTGGGGGTGAAAGAGTTGATCTCAATCTTCTCTGTGAAGAAGGTTGCAAAGACATCAGCTGACAGAGAGGTGTCGGGTGGGGAAGGAGGTGGACTAATTAAGGAGTTAAATGTACTGAATAAAGTGTGGTCAGCTGAGATGTTTGTTACCTTGGACTGGAAGGACAAGGATTTAGAAGCAGTTACGTCGCTTGAGAAGGTGGCGAGAGAAGACTGTTAAGTCTCTAAATCTAAAGACAGACTAGACATACTCCAACTTTTTTTAACAGATTGTAGAGGTGCATTGTTTACGAAGCACCTCTGTGAGCCATGGACTGGAGGAAGATCTTTGAGTCTTCCTAGTGGCTAATGGGCAGACCTGGCCTAGACAGGTAGCCAAGGTGGAACAGAGTGTGCTGGATGCTGTGTTAGTATCAAGGTTAGAGAAGTTACTGATTTAAGGAAGAGCAGACAGATGACAAAAAAATGAAATTTAACAGGTTCTGTGATAATCAGTGCATAAAACTCAATTGACTTATTGTTAGATGAAAAGGTAAGAGGAGTGAAATTGGAGTGAAATAAGCAAACCTGTTCCACCTCCTCTTTTGCCAATTCGTGGAGAATAAAAGAAGTAAAAATTAGTTGAGAGGGCTCCTGGAGTAGTGGCTGGGCGTGTCCAAGTTTCAGATTTCATTTCATTCTGGGATTCAGGTCTTGGCCTTCCCAAGACCTGAATTCCAGAATGAGTCACAAAAGCACGGATGAAATCTGATTTCTTGGCGGCTGACTGACTGTTCCAGAGACCTGAAGAAAAGGTGAAGGACTCATTTATATTCACCAGCTGGAGAGTTCACAGGTATACAAGAGAGCGCCTTCTCTTCTGAGAAAAGGAACGTCTGTGTGGGAGTGAAATGACAGGTATAAGCTGAACACACATATTGCAGTAATAGAGGGTGTGAATATGTAAAGAGACAAATACTACAAGAGGTGGGTTATTCAAAAAAGTGGTAAAAAAAAACGATAGGTTGATAAAAAAAAAAAAAAGTATAAGAATATGTGGTTGATGCAGTTGCCCTGTCGTTGTCCTTGCTCGGTGGATTTGCGCAGGTGGACTCGCAGGTCTTAATGCGAATAGGTCTTCTCGCAGGTATACTCGCAATGCTTACCGCGAATAGGTCTTTACACGAGAGGGCTAAACGCGCGAGGACTGTCGCGTCAGCTGTTCAGCATTTCTTAAATAGCATGGATGATTGAGGTGCCCCTCAGCGAACCCACACACTTACGAGTTGCTTACGAGTTACTAACAAAGTATAAATGATAAATTAATTGTCTACACTTAGAGAAAGTATACGACCAGTAAGAATTAAGCTATAACAGATATAGGACTTACCTTGACAATTAATATTGCACAAACGCAGATCTAAAACAGCATTCTAAAATTCTGACCAATATCCAATAGCTACAGCCACTAATTCATTCACAAAACACTTTAACATGTTCTGAGTCATTTTATGAAAACTGTCGACTTATGTAGCTCACAAGGACACACCCCCAGCCACTTTGGTCTCATCATGATCTCGCTGTAGTCTCCCTGTGTGGTCTCACTGTGGTATCCCAATTGTCTTATTGTGGTCTCTCTAGTGTCTTTCTGTGGTATCCCAGTGGTCTCACTGTGGTCTCTCTGAAGTCTCATTGTGGTCTTTCTGTGGTCTCACCGTGGTTACTCTTTAGTCTCACTGTGGTCTCTCTTTGGTCTCACTGTGGTCTCTCTCAATTAAACAGTTACTTTTAAAATGAAATGGCCCTTTGTGAT
>JAOUQT010072459.1:0-10243 GCA_025769995.1 Xyliphius kryptos
TCTGGCACAGTCTGCCACCTGATCTGGCACAGTCTGCCACCTGATCTGGCACAGTCTGCCACCTGATCTGGCACAGTGTGCCACCTGATCTGGCACAGTCCGCCACCTGATATGGCACAGTCTGAGTGATGGGGCACAGTCCACCACCTGATGTGGCACAGTCTGCCTGATGGAGCATGGAGCGCCACCAAAAGGAAACTGAAGAACATGTGAACCACTGTCCCGCCTTCCTTAAGCAATCAAGGAGGCTTTATTATCATTTTCATCGCATGTGGTATGTGTGACAAAGACGAAATCATGGCCCACGTACCCAGAGTACCCCAGCTCTAACGTTTGCATTAAAATAAAGTACAATTATACAGTAGATGTAAATAAACGATATAGAATTTAAGTCTTAAGTCAGATAAAACGGCAGCATCATTTTATTAAAACCTTTCAAACTCTTAAAAGACTTTTTAATCCCTAAAATCTTTCCATTAAAAGTTGGAATGCATTACATTAAGCGAGATTACCCAGCGTGCCGTGTGAGATTTAACGCCCGCCCCGTTTCTATTTATATTTGGAGAATCTGTCCACTTATCATGCATGTCCCTGTGCGAGCGCGTATTCATCAGAAATCCTGACACGCGGCGCAACTTCCACGCACAGCATTCTGGGTGATGGCTGTTAGCCTAGATTTACATTCAGCGAGGGAATGTACGGTTCTCTGTATAAAGATCCGAAGCCGCACCCTAAAGAGTTCCGAACGTATTGTTCTGGAGTTCAACCCAGAGTTCAGTGGGAGTTCAAGTGTATTATGGGATGTGTAGAGCTTTATAAAGGACCAGGGACCGTACGCTTACAGAGAACGAACACTGTTTACATCAGAGTTCTGATTGGTGGTTCAGTGGAGAGTCTGATGGAATTACAGAACTTTGCTAAATATATTGTTTACTTCAAAGAAATTATTGTTTATTATACGACTGAAGACCTACATATCTTTACGTTCTGTATTCCTGCAGGTATATACAGGGCTGCTCGGCGAGGGGCGAGGAACCCGGAGCAGAGACTCCACTAATGGTCTGTAAGGAGGGGCAAATTTGCCAGAGTGACCAGGACATGAGCACAGAGGCACTTAGCAAAGGGAGAGAAGCAGATCCTGTCCACCGCTCAGACCATGTCCACCTGATCGGACCCTGTATATCTAAGTGGACACTGTCCACTTGATCAGACACTGTATACTTCTCGGACTCTGTCTACCTGTTTAAACCCTGACTACCTGATCGAACACAGTCCATCTGATGGGATTGATCTGACAGTCCAGCTGATGGGACACAGTCCACCCGATCAAACACAGTCCAACTGACGGGATTGATCTGACAGTCCACCTGATGGGACACATTCCACCTGATGGGACACAGTCCACCTGATGGGACACAGTCCACCCGATCGAACACAGTCCAACTGACGGGACACAGTCCACCTGATGGGACACAGTCCACCCAATCGAACACAGTCCAACTGACGGGACACAGTCCAACTGATGGGTATTGATCTGACACAGTCCACCTGACGGTAAAGAGTCCAACTGATGGGACACAGTCCACAGTACACCTGATGGGGATTGATCTGAAACAGTAAACCTGATGGGACACAGTCCACCTGATTGGATTGATCTGACACAGTACACCTGATGGGACACAGTCACAGTCCACCACGAGTCCGTAGTGTTGGTTTCCAGCTGTATAATAATAAACAACCTTTCTGTATTTATTAAGTCTTAAAATTACAAACTAAAAGTCCTTTTCAAAGTTCATCTGAAACAGTTTATTACACACAAACTGACCGTATTACACGTGTAGGTGTAAAACCTGGACCCTCAGTCTGAGTTAAGTCTCATTTTATGATCATTATGTTTCCGTGGTGACACTTCGCACCGCGTGCACCGCATTTTAATGCAGTAAATCTGGACACGCACCGGACAGAAGAGCCATAAAACAAGAGTCCTCACTCTCCTGGAATAACAATTACCAGAGTACAAGAGTCCGTCAAAGCTGCCATAGATTTACTGCAGTGATTTTTACAGCACGCAAAAATAAATACGGATCTGAAGGGAAGGACTTTGGAGAAAAACCAAGAACTCGAGGTTCTGATTCACCTGAAGCTCCTCGCACAAGAACCGAAGGTCAGACTTTTCTTTAACGTGCGTTTACAAGAAAACACACTCTTGTTTAGAGGCTGAAAGGTTAAACTGTATGTGAATACCGACAAAGAACATACAAAACTCCATACACGAGGAGCTCTGTTTCAGATAACTGGGTCTCAATCCCAGAATCCTCCTGCTGAGCATGCAGGCGTGGTAACCTGGGCACCACTGGGATCTCGCCATCTTACATTAATGATACCGACGCTCTTTGATGGACGCCGGGTTTTTAATCCACTCGTGATGTCATCACCTGGTACAAATATTCTGCAATGTTATGAAATCCCTCTGAACGTTCTTTGAAGTTCTCCACTCGTACCTGTCCAAACATTCTGAGAGTGTAGCAGCTTGGTTACAAAAAACGTTTGGGGATCCAGGTTCGAATCCCAAACAGGGTGGAGTTTACATGTTCTCCCTGTGTCTGTGTGGGCTTCCTCCGGGTTCTCTGGGAAAATAATGTATTGTATGTCATAAGAATAATACATTGTGAAGCGCTCACAGGTGTGTGTTATTGCCAGTGATGTCATGGCTGGACAAACAGTCAGCCAATCAGATTAAAGGAGCAGAAACACCCATTTTATAAATATGAAAAACAAGATATAAAAATAAATTTATATACAGGTAGGGCATCACAGTGGCTTAGGGGTTGGCACGTTCGCCTATCAGCGGTGGGGATTCCTGGTTTGAATCCTGATTTGGGATCCCATGTCCTCCCTGTGTCCACGTGGGTTTTCTTCTGGTTCTCCGGTTTCCTCCCACAGTCCAAAAACATGGATTTCAGGTAAATTGAATGCTCCAAATTGCCCCTATAGTGTGTGAGTGCGTGTGTGAGTGTACCCAGGGATGGACTGGCACCCTTTCCTGGGTGTAGCTGCCCAGCACCCGAGATGTTCCCCGCTACATGGGCATGGGAAACCCCACCACGACCCTCGTAGAGGAATTAGCGGAAGATAATGGATGGATTAGTGGTATATATAGTTTGCTGAACCTCGTACCAAGGGAGTCGTACCAAGGACCCAAACAGAGTGTTTTGGGGTTTTTTTCCATTAAAACGGAAACGATCTCCATGACGTCGGCATTAAAACCTCTGCAAGAGCATTTCTGAAAGCCTGCCTCAGTAGTGACTAATACAGAGCACAGATTTATTCTGTAATCTTTAAACAGCGGAAAGCTTTACTCAAAAACCTTTGGATTTAAAGAATGTTTTTTTTTAATCAATAGAACATTATTAGAGTTTAAAAAGTAGAAGTTCAATAAAAACTTTATTTGCGGATATGCACACCGGTCCTCCGCCGGGTTTCTGGTCGTGTAGACGTTTGCTAATGCAGCTAACCTAATCCTGAATAACAGCAGCAGCAGGCGGAGTCCCTCCTGGGAGACGCCGCAGTTTAAAGTCCATTACTCTGATCTGTCTCACGGTGGTGATAAGAAACAAAATCCTGCTGATTAAAGAGCATTTCATATGAAGTGTGTTGTGTGGCAGCGCAGGGCGATGTGAAAACGCTCGCTCCGGAGTGACGGACCTGATCGGCGTTGGAGGTTCTGCAACATGAATTGAGACAAATAAAATAAAATAAAATAACATATCAAACCTGGAATTTGTGAGTCGCTCTTAAATATCATATTTTATTTTCATTCACTTAAGGGCGGCACGGTGGTTTAGTGGTTAGCAGGTTCTCCTTTCAGCGCCGGGGATTCTCGGGTTGAATCCCATTCTGGGTGAGTTTCCATGTCCTCCCTGTGTCCGCGTGGGTTTTTGCCAAGTTCTCCAGTTTGCTCCCACAGTCCAAAAACATGGATTCCAGGTAAATTGAATGCTCTAAATTGCCCCATTTTGTGTATTCGTGTTTTTGTGAGTGTGTGCCCAGTGATGGATTGGCACCCTGTCGTGGGTGTATGTGCGTGGGGAACCCCACCACGATCCTAGTAGAGGAATAAGATAATGATATGTTGATAATGATAAAGATAATCCCGATTTGGGATTCCATGTCCTCCCCGTGTCCACGTGGGTTTTCTCCGGGTTCTCCAATTTCCTCTCACAGTCCAAAAACATGGATTCCATATAAATTGAATGCTCTTAATTGCCCTGTATTGTATGTGTTTGTGTGTGGATGTGTGAGTGTGTGCCCAGGGAGGGAGGGAGATCCAGGTTTAAATCCCGTTGTTCTCCCCGTGTCTGCATGGGCTTCTTCTGGATTCTCTGCTTTCCTCCCACAGTTCAAAAACTTTGACTCAAGCTGAATTGGTGGCTTGAATTTGTCCTGTCCATGTGAAACCATGTTTTTGGACTGTGGGAGGAAGCCTGGAGAACCCAGAGGAAACCTACGCAGAACATGGGGAGAACAATGGGTTTCAAACCTGGATCCCTAGCGCTAAGAGGCAGATGTGCGAAGCACTAAACCCCAAAAATTAGAGAATATGTATTGTTTATAAGGGGGGGGGGATTAGTGGTTAGCATGTCCACCTCTCACCACTGGGGATTGCAGGTTTAAATTCCGATCTGGGTGGAGTGGATTAAAGGTGAATTGGCTGCCTTAAATTGCCCCGGTCCATGTGAATCCATGTTCTTGGACTGTGGCAGGAAACCTGGAGAAACCTAAGAGGAGAACAACAGTAAACTCGGGATTTGAACCTAGATCCCCAACGCTAAGAGGCTGACGTGCTAAGCTCTTTAAATTCAGATCTGAGTGGAATGGATTGAAGGTAAATTGATTGCCCTAATTTGCCCCGTCCATGTGAATCCATGTTTTTGGACCACGGCCTGAAACCTGGAGAAACCTACGAGGAGAACATGTAAACTCCACCCAAATCGAAATTCGAACCTGGATCGCCAGCACAGAGAGGCTGACGTGCTAACCACAAATATTTAGGAATATGTATAGTGTATGGGGTAAGCAGGGAGGGGCACAGTGCCTTGGTGGTTAGCACATTTGCTTCTCAGAACTGGGTTCACTGGGTTCTGGGTGGACTTTGCATGTTCTCATGTCTGTGTGGGTTTCCTCCAGGTTCTCATTTCCTCCCACAGTCCAAAAGCATGGATTTAAGGTGAACTGGCTGCTCTAAATTACTCCTGTTCACGTGAATCCATATTTTTTGGAGTGTGGCAAGAAAACAGGAGAACCCGAAGAAAACCCACGTGAAGAAGGAAACACGCCATCGCGATTCGAACCTGGATCCTCTGTGCTGAGAGGCTGATGTGCCAAGCACTTTAAATTCCGATCTGGATGGAGTGGATTGAAGGTGAATTGGCTGCTCTAAATTGCCCCTGTCCATGTGAATCCATGTTCTTGGACTGTGGCCGGAAACCTGGAGAAACCTAAGAAGAGAACATCCCAAATCGAAATTCGGACCTGGATCCTCCATGCTGAGAGATGGACTTGCTGACTAGTATCGTGATCTGGGTGGAGTTTCCATGTTCTCCCCGTGTACCTCTGGATTTCCTCAGGATTCTCCGGTTTCCTCCCACAGTCCAAAAGAAGGATTCAAGGTAAATCGGCTGCTCTAAATTGCCCCTATAGAGTGTTTGTGAGTGTGTGTGTTTGTGTGCCCAGTGATGGATCAGCGCCCTGTCCTGGGTGTATCTGCCCAGCGCCCGCAACGTTCTCCCCTGGATGGAGATGGGGAACGCCACCCGCGACCCCAGAAGAGGATTAAGCAGAAGATGATGGATGAATAAATAATAAGGGGTTCGGTCCTCAGAAGCAGGCCTACAGGACGGTTTCATCCCAAATGCAAATGGGGTTCCATGCGCATCATTAAGATCATCCATTCCACTCGCAGTTTTGTGAAGGCACATCATTCTTCAAGCAGATAACGTGGTTACAGTTTAAATGCTGGTAGCCAAGAATACATCATCGCACGAAAATTAAACCCACCCCTCTGCCACCCCGAAACGACTATAATTGTGGGAAATGCTAAACTCCTTCTGACAAGAACTACAGGATTAATCATTAAATCACTTGCCATTTTCCTCTCCATGATTTCATCCCAACTCCTGCGACACAATAGATTACCGCGCTTCATTGTCGGCGGCGGCGTGTGCGGCGCTCGTTTCAAAGCGCCTCATTGTGAGCGTGTCTCTTGTATTACCATAAAACATCTCTCTGCTTTGACTCGGAGGGGAATTGCAATCCCTCCATCGCCATCGCTCTTCGTCACATCGCAAGAAAAGCCAAAATGAGAAACACTCGCGTGACGTAATCAACGGGAGATTATCTCAGGATTCGAGGAAAGCCAGAATAAAGAGCCTGAGGTTTGGCTGCACCCTCCACCCGGCCCCCCGCGCGCTCCTCCTTTGGTTCCCTCATTAGCATCAAGCTATCTGGCAGTGAAGGGCGGGCCTGGCTGTTGACTCACTCGGATGCGAATGTGTAGTCACCTTTTCTCTTGCCAAGTTGAATGCTGGGTAAAAGCGAGACGAGGTTATCCGCGTTGGCACTCATCAACGTGGGTCCGTCTCAAAATGGTGGCGCGGTATGAAGCACCCTCTGAGAAACGCACATTCTGTTTACGTCTGAACCCAACGCGAGGACACCGCCACGGCCGGTTCTACACCGTGACCTCAGCGACGACACAGCGACGGATAAGCGCCCCACACGCCGAACAAAGGACGGCGGAATGAGGTCTGGGTTTCAAATTTATTCTCAAGTGCCTGTTCCATTTCCCCCAGACTGAAATGTGGAGTAGCCTTCTACAATCTCAATTGTAGAAAACCGGATTTGGGACGCGCCCAGGCCCGATTGCATCGCAAGTCATTTCCACAGACCTGGAAATGAGGCGCAGCTGAGCAGTCATTAGTCACCGACACAACGGCGTGTTGGCGCGGCGGCAAGAGTTAAGCTGTCAATTATCTTGTGACAGAGAAACAATAAAAGGCTGGGATTTTCCTACTTGGTTACAAACCCACGGATCTTGACGAGGCAGGAAATCTGGGCTCGAAAAAAGGATTGAATCTGATCTCAGAACATCCTCTCGATCCCGCGCCGCTGATGAAGACGAGTCTCCCCACCACACACCCGCTAATCCCGCTAATCAGACTGTTTTCGCATATGAACTCAGCGAAAAGGCAGGGGGAAATTTACTGCAGGCTTTTTTCCAAAGTCGTCTAAACTCACTCTCTCGTTCTTATTTACTTTCTCACTCACTCGCTGGTAAATTTGCCAGATAAGAACCGTCTCTATTCGCACGTGACCTGAACTGGACATTATAAGGATTTTATGTCTTTATCTCAACCCCAACGTCTCAACCGAAACGCCATGACCCCAACGCCTTGACCCCAACACCTCAACCAGAACACCTTGACTTTAATGCCTCGACCTCAACGCCTCAAACGAAACACCTTGATCCCAACACCTTAACCGAAACACCTTAACCCCAACACCTCAACCCCAACACCTTGACCCAAACACCTCAACCCCAACACCTTGACCCCAACACCTCAACCCCAACACCTTGACCCCAACACCTCAACCCCAACACCTTGACCCCAGTGCCTCAACCCAAACACCTTAACCAAAACACCTCAACCCCAACACCTTGACCCCAGCGCCTCAACCCCAAGACCTTGACCCAAACACCTCAACCCCAACACCTTGACCCCAACACCTCAACCCCAACACCTTGACCCCAGCACCTCAACCCAAACACCTTAACCAAAACACCTCAACCCCAACACCTTGACCCCAGTGCCTCAACCCCAACACCTTAACCAAAACACCTTGACCCCAACGTGTCGACCTCAACCGAAATACCTTGACCTCAACGCCTTGACCCCAACACCTCAACAGAAACACCTTGACCCCAACACCTTGACCCCAACACCTCAACTGAAACGCATTGAGACCCAATTCCTCGACCCGCAGCGCCTCAACCAGCAGTGTGAGATGAGAGAAGGCTAAAAAGCCTTTATTAGTCTCACAATGGGGACATGAACATTTTCAGCAGCAGACACTGACTGAAAAGTTTCAAAGATACTGTTTTACAACTGGATCGAAATAGCAATCAGTAAATCCCAAATAAAATACAAAATCAGCCAAGTTTCTACATACACACTCCATAATCCTGTAGAAAAGCGACTGCAGCTGAAACCTGTTATAAATGCCAGAGGGAACCCATTTAGTATGAGATGTAATAACAGCTCATACAGGTGTAATAAGTACCTGTCTCAGTGCGCGTCAATAGTACACTTTTAATGTTGGTAATGTTTTGTTCTTTTACACACAGGACGTCTGCAGGTAGCGCGAGTTCGGACAAAAACATTATAATTTAGCAAATAATTCCAATGTTCAGATGTGGTTTCAGTGAAAGTGCTCACTTATTTTCACATGGTGGGGATCAAACAGACCGAGACCGCTAATTAAAATGCTTCGATTTAGCATTTTTAATCCAATCCTTTTCATTACAAATCAGTATAATTACCCATAAGACACCTCAAAGCTTCACAACCACTACTTAAGGACAAAGAAAAGATCAAGGAGTGCTGACTTTCTCCGCAGTGACCTGAGCCGAACCTCTGTAAGCATTTAGAAAGCCCTTAAAGACAAAGAAAGTCCGGCGTTTAGGAACATCACACGCTGCCCTTCCGTGGAGGAAATCGTGCTGGATGATCAGTGTGTGGAATGTATATTATGGGCTGTATGCTTAGATCTTCGGTATATGTTTATATAATCTTTAAGTAATCAGACAGAAAGTTTATGGATTTATTAATTTTTACATCTGTATGTAAAGATTCATTAATTATTAGATCACAGAAAATGCACAAGCCGTCCAGAATACAATGAACACTATAGTCATTATAGCACCCCCTATAGATGTAAATTTGATCGACCTCCTCAGGGACTGATGGGCTTTTTTTTATAATTACTGATGATCACGTAGGGCTGGGACGATATGACCTAAAATAACAATCTCGCTATATTGAGCAATTCACCTCGATAACGATCAATTTTAATACACATATACGCCAAAAATAAAGAATGTATAAGGCCAACATAAATACTTCACAGCCATATTGATGGTACATTTCCCCAGAAGAGGAAGAACGGCAAAATTTTACAAAAAAAAAAAAAAAGGTTTTCAATTCTAATGGGACAGTTTCAGGGAGCTGAATTTAAATGTGCGTTAAAGTTATCACGTTAAAGATTTCCAGGAAAAAAACGGTCCTCATGCATTTTCAATTACAGCTGATCCTGGTGACGGTCACCGCGGGTCCAAAGCAATCTCAGTAACACTGTTTGCCGGGAAGAAGCGCAATCTGAACAGAGCGCCAGTCTGTCACAGGGCATCACAAAGCACAGAGCGTCCGAAACTCCCAGGGGTTGGTATTTAAGCAGATCGATATGGGAATACGGACACAACTGAACACACACGTCAAGTTTCATACTACGATGCCATTATTCCACCCAACGGTCAGTCAGTCATCCATTTTTCTTCCTAACTGGGATTGTGGAAGAGCTACAGACACACACACACCAGCTCCTTCCTTTTGGAAGAAAGAAAAAAAAAACTAACTTGGACAGGTCATCGCTCTACTTTATGACCACACTAGTGGATTACCCGTGCAGCGCTACGGTGGAGAACCGGATAACAACGTGAAAGTTGGAAGGCAGTTGTTTTTAAATGAGTGATGGCTTTGGAGATTATATATATATCTATACCTATAAAACCCAAAGCCCTTACTCATCACTAATTCTCTCACTTCCCGACAACCTACAAGATTGAAACTTGGAACCGTCATTCCCACCATGCACTTGGAACAATTGGAGCAGTTTTTACTTTCAAAATCTCACCGGGGGACCCAGCAGGGGACCCAATCTGAAACACGGGCCCTTGTGAAATTGGGCACTTCAACTCACCTCACAAAATTCAAATTTGGCAGAGATCTATAGAAGAACCTCTACACTCAAAGATATCAAACATTCCAAAATAATCCCACGGGGGACCCACCAGGGGACCCAATTCAAAATATGGGCCCTACTCTAATTGGGCACTTCCACACATACCACAAACTTCAAATTTCAAGGAATGTCCAGGATTGTTTCTACATTTATTAAGATATCAATT
>JAOUQT010072479.1:0-10242 GCA_025769995.1 Xyliphius kryptos
CACATCCACACACTATATGGGCCGATTTAGAGCATTCAGTTTTACCTGGAATCCCATTTTTTTTAGATTGTGTTAAGAAACCGGAGAGCCCTCACGCGGACAGGGGAGAACATGAGAACTCCACACAAACTGGGATTTGAATTGGGAATCCACAGCGCAGAGGCGAACGTGCCAACCACTAAGACACCGGGCTGCCCATACCAATACCATTAAAGATACTTCTAAGTTACTATGCCGTATAAAATTGATTAAAGTTTAGAAAGAAAATGAAAGCAGATCAAACATTACGTTCTGAAATTCATTCTTACAAATCGGTTTGTGGACTACAGGACATAAAGTGATACTGTGATCTACTTTACTTATACACAGAGATTAACCCATCAACACAGTAAAACACACACACACACACACATATATATATATATATATATATATATATATATATATATATATACACACTGAGTAAAGTGTGTGGGTGTGTGTGTGGAGCTGTGGACAGACTTGCATACCGTGCCCAGGGAGCAATTGGGGTTAGATAACTGACCCAAGGCCATGCTATTTGTTGGGACCAGGAATCAAACCCGGGACCATCAGGTTGCATAGCTGTTTCCTTAACCACAAGCCTACTTAATGCCCCATTACTAACATACTGTGTACATCCCTTTACTCTGTTCTAATGGTCAGAACCCCAATCGATATACTACAGAGTAGGTATTTTTGGATTGATGCATTATTCCTATCCCAGCAGTGTCACCGCAAAACTGACCACAGACAATGCATCACCCAAATCATACCGGTTTTGTGATGCTTCTGACCAACAGAAATCAGAGAACCAATAGGGGACTAACAAAAAAACTGAAAATGGATGTGTGTACAAACTTTTGATTGCTACTGTACATTTATCCTATATCCTTGCCACCAGATGTTTCAAACAACAGTCTGAAACCATTTTAAACCTGTAGATAAACCAAATCTAGATACTTGTCGAGACATTCTAGTGTGTTTTAAGTCTAAAACGTCAAGTTTTCTATCAACTGAGAGGAATTTAGCTAAACAAAAATAACCATCTTGATTTCGACCGGTTAGTGCATTTTAACGTGCTTTAGAACCATTACTTTTATTAGATTTCCCGAACGATTAAGTGATCAAATATGAGTATTGTGTGTTGGCGATTACCTTATTATTACAGCGTTTAAATGACATGTTTTGCTCGAATCTACCGTTTTTACACCGAGGTTTTTTAACAAGCTAATGGCTCGATCCAACAAATTGCATTGTTTTCTATATGTTTTACACTATAGAAGGTGATTTTTAATGGCTTGTACACCCTAAGTAGGTGACTACTTAGCAAAAAGTAATGGGATGGGGATTCGGTAAACATCCCTTGTCAGGCTTAAAGTTGGCCAGTTTGGGTAACGCTAAGACTGCAAACATAAAAACAACAGTTGCGTGGAATAACTTACCATTCACTACCCGACGCTCGAAATGGTACTCTTATTCCTATATATACATCGGTTCCAAAAATATGCGCTGTATTCCGGGATACATTGTAGGCGTTAAATGTGAGAAAGAACTAGGACGGGCTGACAAGCTGCTTTGCTAACGATGGCTAGGAGTCGATCCAATATGATTCCCCGTTGCCAACTTCTCAGTATGGAAGGTAGCTATTGGCTATCCTAAAAGTATCACAAATGACGTCATACTCTAATTTCCATAATAATATATATGATCTGCCTGGAATACCGTTTTGGGAATGAAAAAAAAGTGAGTAAAAACTATTGTTAGAAATACTTACAATATATATATATATATATATATAAACTTTTTTATATTTTTTACCTTGCCTTTGAAATAAGCCGTCACTTTTAAAAATAACTGTTTTGTCTAATCCCATCCATTCATTTATCCATTATCTTCCGCTTATTCCTCTATTAGGGTCGTGGTGGGGTTCCTTATGCCCATCCAGGGGAGAACATTTCTGGCGCAGGGCAGATACACCCAGGACAGGGCGCCAACCCATCGCTGGGCACTTACTCACTCAAACAAACGCACACTATACAGGGCAATTTAGAGCATTCGATGTACCCTGTGAACCTGGGGACACGGGAGAACATGGATACTCCACCCAACTTGAACCTGGAATCCCCAGCACCGAAAGGCAAACGTGCTAACCACTAAGCCACTGTGCCTCCCTTGTCTATTCACATATTACATAAATCATTCATCATTTTTCACTGAATCCTCTACTTGGGTCACGGTGGGTTCCCCATGTCTATACAGGGAGAACGTTTTGGGTGCTGGGCAGATACACACAGGACAGGGTGCCAATCCATTGCTGAGAACACACTTACTCACACTCCCACACACACTATATAGGACAATTTATAGCATTTAATGTAACCTAACTCCATGTTTTTGGACTGGAGGAAACCAGAGAACCCACAGAAAACCCACATGAACACGGGGAGAACATGGGAAGAACATGAACATGGTGGCTTAGTGGTTAGCACGTTCACCTCTCAGCGGTGGGGATTCCCGGTTCGAGTCCTGATCAGGGTGGAGTTTCCATGTTCTCCTCGTGGGTTTTCTCTTGGTTCTCTGGTTTCCTCCCACAGTGCAAAAACATGTGATTCCAGGTAAATTGGCTGCCTTTAATAGCCCCTATAAAGTCTGTGTGTGTGTGTGTGTGTGTGTGTGTGTGTGTGTGTGATAGACTGGCGCCGTGTCCTGGGTGTCCAGTGCCTAAGATGTTCCCTCCTGGATGGGAGGACCCTAGTAGATGAATAATAATGATAGATAATGGGTGGATGGGTATACAGTACGTGTTTTTTAACAACCAGATTTTCGGACTAAATTACGTATAATCCTTTGTGCGTTACACCATCGGCTCTTCTTTAATAAATGTTTTAATCTGTCTGCTATGTTGCACTGATCTGGCATTGGGTTGGTACAATGGGACGTAGCTTCTGAGTAAAGGTACTTATTCCATATTTAGCTTGCTGTTTTTTTAATTGGTGGTAGATTTTGGGAAGTAAAGCTTCATTTATTGGGTAACTTGGTACATGGTATAAGTAACGTGCACAACTACCTACATATTTAAACCAACATTATATCATGGTAAAAATGTCCAATATTTCCATGTTGACACATTTCTGTTACCTGAACTTATTTGTGGAATCCTAAATGTTCTTCTGACAATTTCCAGGAGCGTTCTGTAACTCAACTTGAGCTTCGGCTGAACGCAATTGATCTGATGTTCCAAGTGACATTCCTTTTGTTTTAATGTTATGACTACCACCACTGACAACGTTCCAAAGGTGTTGGAAACGTTCTATTATTCTTTGTAGACAGTAGAGGATTTATGAAACCTAGAAAACAAAATTTATTCATAAATTTGGCATATCACAGGTGTTTTTTGTCCCACAAGGTTACTCCTTTAATCTACAGCTTACATGCAAACTGACTATTGTACAAATCGGGTGATGAAATCATTTAGCGACTTTTGAACATCTGTAAGATATTTAAAGATAGTACATTGTGTATATTGTTTTAGGATCACCAAATAAACCAAGCTTTTCTTTAGTAATTCTAAAAACAATTTGCACAACAACATGTTGAAAGTTTCCGGCCTTCACTGATTCTGAATCGGCTCTGAATCTGAATCGGCTCGTTCGAAAGCCGACGGCCACGTGACAGCGTGAAGTCAGAGTTTTAATGTGGCAACAAAATTACAAACCGGAATTATTTTAAAATAAAAGTTTCCACAGCCATTTTACATTTTATATATATTTGAAGCTTTATAAAATATGAAAATACTATGTAACCGTATTTATATGTAATATTTTATTGTATAGTTTTAAATGCTTAGTAAAATGATTCTATATATATATATATATAGCTTTATTGGCACTGTATGTAAAACAATATTACCATTACAACAATTTATATTACATATTACAACAAATAGAACAGAATAGAACATCTCGTTCCATCAGTGAAAGCACTGAAGATTTTCATGGCCAGCATGAAAATAATCCCAAAAACACTGTTCGGGGAACAAAGGAGTGGCTTCGTAAGTAGCATTTCAAGGTCCTGGAGTGGCCTAGCCCTTCTCCAGATGCTCATATTTGTAAATAGTACATACTTTTTGCCTCGACTGTATGAATGAATTTGTATGAATGCAAATCTATCTGTCTATCTGTGTTTCTGTCTGTCAGTCTTGTCTATTTGCCTGTCAGTCTGTCTATCTGTTTATTCGTCTGTCTATCTGCCTGTCCATAAGTATGTCTGTCTGTCTATATGTTTGTTCATCCGTCTTTCTGTCTATCCGTCTGTATGTTTGTTTATTGGTCTTTCTGTCTATCTGCCTGTCTATCAGTTTGTCTATATGTTTGTTTATCCGTCTGTCTGTCTGTCTATATGTTTATCTGTCAATCTGTCTGTCAGTCTATCAGTCTTATCTATTTGCTTGTAATATCTATTTGTCAGTCTGTATGTCTGTTTATCCATCTGTCTGTCTGTCAGTCAGTCTGTCTGTTTATCCATCTGTCTGTCAGTCAGTCTGTCTGTTTATCTGTCTGTCCGTCCGTCCATCCGTCTGTCTATCGGTCTGCCTGTATGTTTGTTTATCTGTCTGTCTATCTGCCTATTTGTCTGCCAGTCTTATCTATTTGCATGTCTAACTATCTGTCAGTCTGTCTTTCTATCAGACAGTCTTTATGTCTGTTTATTTATCTGTCTGTCTATCAGTCTGTAGATGTTTATTTCTGTGATTGTTTTCAGAGTTTTCATTTGCTGCATATAGGAATGTCATTTTGGTTAAAATAAAGCGGTTTCTAAAGTAAAAGAAAAAAGTCTGTCTGTCTGCCTGTCAGTCCGTCAATCTGTCTGTCTGTCTATTTTCCATGTCTTAGCCCCTTACTGCAAAAATGAACTTCAATACCCAGCATGCATTGCGAGCTAATTGACGAAGGGAAGCGAGTTGATAAAAAACAGAGCAGAGTCAGTGTGCCCCGCTGCCGACACACAGTCTCTCAACTCATTCAGCTGCTCACTCCTGTTCAGCAAGTCGCTTCAGAGCTGTTTAGGGTTTTTGTTCTTTTTTTAATCTTATATAGTCACTACGACAAATACATTCGCCCTGTTTTGAGGGCCGTTTTCGAATAGCTCGTTCCAGTCGTGCGACTGAACAAACAGGCTTGATTAGGAAAATAAGTCCGAGTTCGTTGACTTGGAAGCTAACGTTAGCGCGTAGATACGTTTCGGTGTTTCTTTTAAAAACGGCTGAAGATTAAAACATGTTAGGTAGTTAAACTCTCTACCGTTCGGTGAGTTGTTGGAAACGGCGGTGGTTTGTGTAAGAGGGACGGAGCTCGTTGGAACGCGACCTGACTCACAGGAGGAAGTTGAAGCAAACAATAGATTTTTTTTTGTTTAGCTCACAGAGCTAGCGAGCTACCACACAAAGCCAGCTAGCACACGCTGCTAAGACATTAGCCGGAGTGTTCGGGCGCTTGTTTTGTGATTGATAGTTCTGGTTCTTCGCTGCTGACATGGCACAGCACGGCGGCTCGCACGTCGCCAGCTCACAGAAGGCGCTAATGCTGGAGATGAAAAGCCTTCAGGAAGAACCGGTGGAGGGCTTCAAAATAACCCTGGTTGACGAAGCAGACCTGTACAACTGGGAAGTGGCCATTTTCGGACCTCCAAACACACTTTACGAAGGAGGTTATTTTAAGGTAAGTAAACACGTTGAACAGATCACACACTTCTCTTTTGAATAGCGTGTGTTTTTCGAGTCGGTGAGCTATTTTTAGCTGTGCTCTAACGCTACGTTTTTGCTGATGTAGCGCCTGCGACCAACACAGGAAGCCCAGAGCGATCTGCTGTTTTTTCCATAACTGTTGACAACGATCGTTTTTAATGTTCTTTTTTTCCCATCCGACCCATTGTAACCGACATCAAAGTAACGTGCTGTTTAATTTCAGACTTCTGGCTATCGGATTAAGAAAACCGTGTGAATGGCTTCCACTGGGGTTTCTTCTTTGTTCCTCTTCTGTCAACAATGCAATCGAGCAGCAACTGAAATATAAAATGAACTTGCTCACAACATTTCTCAGCTTTTTTCCTCCAAAAGTTGTACTTCGTCTATCTACATATATATTTTAAGTACTATTACTGGAACCTTCATGGCGATTCGATCCGATATCGATTCTTCAAGCCAAACATTCGGTTATTTTCGATACTTAATTCAACTAAGTACGATCCAATACTCATTTTTTTACATTAAATAAGGTTTAAACAAATCAACAAGGAAATCATTTTGTTTTTTATTGAGATACGGAATCAGAATTCTGATTGCACAATGGTTTACAGTTCTCAACATTCTGTAAACAGAACAGTCCATGAAAGTGTCAAAGTGCAATAAGATAAATTGTGGTAACTTTAATGCTTTCTGTGCAGGTCGAGTTAACTTACTATTACATTATGACCACAAAATGAAAACTGGTGTCTACAGTCAAACAAGTTTATTTAATTCATATATATATATATATATATATATATATATATATATATGAATAAATAATCCTCATATTTATCCTTTTATTATTCCGGGGTCGCCACAGCAATGAACTCTCATAGACTTGGGCCAGTGTTTTACACCGTTTGTCCTTCCTGACACAACTCACCCTTTACCAGGCTTGGGACACACAGACAAGAGGGAAATTTAGAGCAGCCAATTCACCTTAAATCCATGTTTTTGGATTGTGGAAGAACATGGAAACTCCACCCAGATCCGGATTCAAACCAGTACTCCCCAGCACTGAGAGGCGAACGTGCCAACCACTAAGCCAGTGGGTCCCCCGTTAAAGAATCTATATCATTTATTAAATATATATTTAAAAAGCGCAGATATTAAATCAGTCATACCATTATGTTCTATACAGCATCGGCAGATGATTAGAGGACGTATTACTATGTTCTTACATGTCGGCATGTTACGTTTTTCCGATTCTGTTGCACATGTGCAACACTTGTACATTTTGCAGAGTATCATGTACCTGCCATCTTAGTTCGATACGGGACGCAACATGTAATTATTAAACAAAGGATGAAAATATGTGAACAAAGGCTGATAGAAATGCATTAATCTTATGGACGCATCAGTGCATCAACCCACCGGCTGGATAAGCCATCAATAGATACAATTAGATTACTATTTACACCCCTACTATCATATGACTCAGTCACATATCTTGAACCGCAAAGCTCAATCTTAACTTTTAGGTGAGAAAATATCCAAAACACACAACTTCTAACATAAAGGGTGTTTTAACAACCGTATCTGTTGCATTTTTTGTTGTTGTTGCACTTCTGGACAGTATAGGGAAGTTCTTTGCTGGTGTGTGTACAATATTGATTTTTAGAACTGAGTTTTTGAGCAAGTTATTAGAACCTAATGTTTTAAGCAATGGTGGTTTTAATAGGGTGACATTTACACCATTGGGTACTAAACCTCTCCAATCGATTCATCACTGCTGTTTCCCAACTGATCCTTCAAGTGTTTTTAAAAAAAAAAAAAAAAAAAAAAAAAAATTAAAAAATTATCATTGCAAGAGTTACAAATTTGTGCTCTGTGGCACAATGTGTGCACAAATTTTTTAGAATGCCTGCACTGCTTTTATTTCTTCTTCTTTTTTTTTTTTCAATAAAAAAGAAAAATCAATTGGTGATGTGAAGCCAATGACACAAGTTTCAGTTCCTCATCACATATTTAATCGGCCTTGCATACAGGCATTTAAATTGATTGTTACATTGCAGTAGATTTTGTATAGGGGTCCTTTGTACTTTCCTGTGTAATTTATGACGGGTTTAATTCCGAATTATTACCTCGCACAAAGCGTAAACAGTAGTAGAAAACACAAACTACTAATTATATACCAAAATTCTTAAACAATGCATAAACACTGTGTGTTTTTCAATAAAACAAAATCAGTGTTCTATTAGGGCCACATTAGTTTCCATAGTCATCGACCATTTTATTATGCCCTCTTGCCATATAGATGCATTGCAGTCTAAGTAAAGACTCTTGTCCCCGGTTTTTGTAACATATTTTCTTACTTCCCTTTACTCTTTTTCCCACCACGGATTTGTGGGTTGGTGATCTCAACACTGCAGTGACTGCTTTAGTGTGTTGTTCTGCTGTTGGTAGATCAGACATAGTAGCACTGCTGGAGATTTTACATGTACAAACTGGAACAATAAAAAATGTGTCTAATAGTCCACACTATGTTTAATAAGTCCAACGGCACTGCTCAGTTCTTGCCAGTACAGCAACTTACACAAAGGTAACGTTTTGCTGATTTAAAGTTTGTCTTATTATTCTTTACAATGACGTGTAGTGGGACGTGTTGATACTGTGGCGTCACTGCTTTCTGTGGCTGATGTTGGATTCAGTTCAGACTTGAAAGGTTGACGTTGATGTAATCGTGTGCTATTCCCTCCCCCATCTCTATGAACCTGCAGGGCCTGTGGGGTGCATTGCCAGAACCAGTAATGCTGCTTGCAACTGTTCACACCATTCACAGCAGGCAGTGCTTTGACTAAAACCTGAACTGAGAGCTTGTGGTGCTTTTATAGGGAACAAGAACTTTCCATTGTGTTGAACAATATTTGACAAGCTCTGTAAAAGTCGTGTTTGCATGTGAACAGTGGTTTACTTTACATTATGGTGCCTGGTGCCCAAGGTTCTTATATGTAAGAGCAAATAATCGTTGGAGATCGTTAAATCATGAAACCATGTGATTATTTGTCATTTGTTAGTTGTGGCTTATGTTTCAGCTTTTTAGCCTGGGCAGCAGATGTACTGGACGTTGCTTTGGGGGGAGTGGTTTATGTTTAGTTGGGATTGAACTTTTTTAAACCAAACACAAGTTTACCTTCGGCGCAATGCCATCCATTTACTTTAAATTGACATGAGGATTTTTATTTTTAACCCCTGGAAATGGCATACACCACGAATAGTAGCAATGTTTTTACAACCCTGAATGTTTGAAAATAAGGGCAGGTATGAAAGCAAATACAGGGTGTAAACACGTAGAAAAAGCATTTCAATACCACATTTTCAATGAGTTTTTGTACTTGACTAGATTTAAAATAGTATTTAAAAAAAATACTTCACATTTTCAGGTCCATTTAGTTACGTGATGCTTGTTTAGTGTCATAAGCTAATAAAGCAATAATGATGTTGCTAAACTCAGAATGTATGTTGGGATTTGCACATACATAGGGAAGCTCTGTTGTTCCACCTTCTTTTGAGATGATTCATAGGGTGTAAAAAAGATTTATAAAACTGGGTGGGCATGTACAAGAGATTTACAGGTAAACACTTTTTTTCTTATATTGACTCACATTTGTCAAATAGAAATTGATGGACAAAAGTAACAATGTGAATACTTTTTAAGGTGTCATTCGATTACAAGCTAATACGCTTAAGTTACTTTGAAATCCACCATTCCAAGTGTACAGCATTATAAAAATCTTTTGAGTACCTTCTAAATGTAGTGTAAAATTTAAAGTTCTGCTGAAATGCTGAAAAATTGTGTTGTGATGCTTTGGTTAATCGATAACCGCCTCAATACCTAAAGTTAAAAAATCTTACCATAAAAGTTCAAAAATCTCAACGTTCCTAAACTAAAGGCCATCAGACAAAAATAAAATGCCTTTTTATTGGGAAGGTTAATTTTAAATACACTGCTCAAAAAAAAGTTAGTAGGTCTTTTCCTAGTTAATTGGTCACAGCTCATCATGTTGCAATAGTTAGGGTTCTATGCCATTTCCAAGCACTCGGAGTGTAGAATTCCAAACTTACCATTAATTTCTTTGGCAAAAAAATCTAATCACCTGTTGTCTATGCATCTGTGTTGTGATTTTGAAAATGGTTAAATATTAGCTGTGATTTGGAAAAGCATTTGCTCTGGATTACAGCCAACAAACAGTTCAGGTCCTTTGTAATGTCAGATTAGCCCAGTTGTTTTGGTGTTTAAAAATACCGGAATTTCACTGCCTGGGGAAATTTTTGTTGTGTTTGGAATGTTATCTGATGCTCCATGCGTTTCCTTAGGTCGTAAGAAATCTTCAGTCCACCCATAGTTTTGAGGTTGAAATTTACATTCTAGACTGACATTAAAGCTTACTCAGCATTGCTCATCGTCCAAAAGGTTCTATTGTCGTCGTGTCCCC
>JAOUQT010072506.1:0-10241 GCA_025769995.1 Xyliphius kryptos
GCATCACGTAGTGACCTGGTCACTATCCTGCAAGAAGAATGGCTTCAAATCCCTCTGACCACTGTGCAGGACTTGTGTCATTCCCAAGACCAATGGACGCTGTATTGGCCGCAAAAGGAGAACCTACACCATACTAATCAATGATTGTGCTCTAAAACCAGGTATTTCAGTCTCATTGTCCAACCCCATGTATATGAACATTTAATATCTGCAACAAAAAAAGCATTTTTAGACATTTTAAGACATCAGGACATTTGGCCACATCCTTAAAACATTAATTATTATTTTCTTACATTTTATAAACAAAAAATCTAATTAACTAAATCAACAATAATCACCAGAATAAAACAAAAAGTTTCAAAAAATCACTTATTTTAGTTTTATAGTGTGCAAGTTAAGCTACAGTCACTGCTACCAAAACAACAAATTTAATCAAATCTGTAATTCTACGCTTTATTAATAGCTTCATTATTATTATCTGATTATTGAGGATAATAAAACAAAGCTGAACATGAATAAATCTTGTGAGGACCAAGGCTTAGTGAAACACCCATCCTCTTAGAGCAGTCAGGCATCAACGGTTAAATTAATTATATAGTAAAGAAATTCTTTTTCTTTATGATATTTAAGGTCAATTTGATATTTTGCTTCACAGTAAAGTGTATTTCTATTATTTTAGAGTTCCGATGTGATGTCATTATGGACTCTGGTTTGTAATTTGCATATTAGGACCGTTTGTTGAAACAAACTGGAGGAAAAAGAGACTGAATTGGGAGGAGAAGTTGTTTTTCAGGTCTTTTGCAGTTCTGGTGTCTGTCTGGACTTGCAACATGCCCGTTTTTATATCTGATGTAACACAGAGGACAGAGTTAAGATTAAGGTGAAAAACAAATGTTTAGGTTGAATTTCATTGACCTACCTACCTGTCTATTTACCTATTTTTCATCATTTTTGTTATTTAATGGGAGGCTTGGTAGTTAGCTTGTTTGCCCCTCAGCAAGGGTAATTCCCAGTTTGTATCCCAATCTGGGTGGAGTTTCCATGTTCTTCCCTTGTACGGGTTCTCCGGTTTCCTCTCACTGTCCAAAAACATGCAATCAAGGTAAATTGGCTGCCCTAAATTGCCCCTGTAGTCTGTATAGTGTGTGTGAGTGTGTGTATGCGTGAATGTTTGCCCAGCGATAGATTGGCGCCCAGACGTTTACCCCTGGATGGGCACACTCAGACAGCCACACACATTCGATTTACCTTGAATCCATGTTTTTGGACTGTGGGAGGAAATCAGAGAACCCGGAGGAAGCCCACGCAGACACGGGGAGGACATGGAAACTGCCCAGATCGGGATTCAAACCGGGAATCCTCAGCGCTTAGAGGCGAACATGCTAACCACTAAGCCACCGTGCTTTTTCAAATAGAAAGAGAAGATAGAATTGAGTTATATTACATAACTGTAAAAATTATAAACATCTTTGTTTTGAAAGGAGCGGCTCCTGAACAATTTCGGACCAGTCAGGAAAAACATTGCTTTCTTGGAGATGCAAATTCTGCAGAGTGAAACATTTACATTTAGGCATTCAGCATTTACGTTTAACCAAAGTGACTTACAAATGCAACAACAAAACAAGTCAGTAGTTAAGGAGGGTTAATGAAAAAAATGCATTTTAAAAAAAAAGTCAGATCTTAAGACTCGTGGGAACACAACCATAACTGGACATCATATCTGATGCTGCATTTTGCCTCATTACCAAAAATCGGTTCTCTAATGGAGATCTGAAAAAGTTACACTCAAACCAACTCACCGGCCAGTTCCTCTGCCTCGCAACGGAGAGCCATATCTGAGGTCATCGCTAAAACAAATAACTTGAAGTTAAAAATCAAACTTTGAAAATATTTTACTTACCTCTCATGAAGTCAGTGGGTATTTCAGTCTGGCTTACAGTCAACAAACTCCAAACCGTGCAGGAGAGTTCGGTGGGGTCAGATATTTGGGTTCTTTGTTGCTGAATTAATAAAAATAGACCAGTTAATTCCAAGTATGATCTAAAACGTGGAGTATGAAGTTGCAGGAAAAAAATGAGCATCATGAAATTACCTTTTCATTATGATGAATTTCTTCTAGAAATTCCTCTGTTTACTTTCTACATTCGGAAAGGAAAACATTTAGAAGTTTCCTTGATGTCCTGCAGCTTCAACAATTGCGAAACTTCTCTGATACAGTACAAACCCAAGCTTGAGACATTTCTTAAGTTTGTTCTTTAATTTGCATGTAACATGTTTCATTAAAAAGTAAACGATTGCTGACCGTCATAGACTTTCCTCATACAGTTGACTCATTGCCTATAAGGCATTTCCTGGGAGCCTGAGACTTTTTGGATCAGATTCACAATCTTGCAGCTTGTGGAAATATCAAAGTACTAATACATTATGAAATGTAGTTCCTTATATCCAATAATATTGATTTAAGAGGTTTTATAATACAGTATGTAGCAAAAATCATTATTTTGGGACAATACAAAATGTAAGCCTTTAAATGGGAGCCCCACTGTACATCTACACACAAACGGCAAAGCCCTCACTGCCTTACACACCAATTCTCCCACTTCCTGAGTACACTACGCACAAGGCTGAAACTTGGCCCTGTGATTACCTACCATGTCCATAGAAAAACTTGGAAAAAGAACTTCTCACCTTCCTACGTCTATTGGCGGTTCCAGCATCACATCGGGGTCTTTTAGAGAACCTACAAAGCTGAAACTTGGCCCCGTATTTCCTCATCATATCCTTGGAAAATGTAAGTACTTCTCACCTTCCTACGTCCATTGACTCGTTTCAGCGTCACAACGGGGTCTTCCAGAGAACCTACAAGGCTGAAATTTGGCATCATGATTCCCCATCTTCTGCTTTGGAAAATTAAAGTACTTCTCACCTTCTTACGTCCACTGGCTTGTTCCAGCGTCACATCAGGGTCTTCCAAAGAACCTACGAGGCTGAAATTTGGCATTGTGATTCCCCATCATGTCCTTGGAAAAATTTGCAAAAATGTACCTTTCACCCTCCTATATTCATTGGCTTGTTTCAGCCGCACATCGGGGTCTTCCTGAGAACCTACAAAGCTGAAACTTGGCCCCGTGATTCCAATCATGTCCTTGGAAAATCTAAGTACTTCTTGCAAATTTGCAAAAATGTACCTTTCACCCTCCTACGTCCATTGGCTCGTTTCAGCGTCACATGGGGATCTTTCAGAGAACCTACAAGGCTGAAATTTGGCAATGTGTTTCCCCATCATGTCCTTGGAAAATCTAAGTACTTCTTACCTTCCTACTTTCATTGGCTCGTTCCAGCGTCACACCGGGGTCCCATCACGTCCTTGGAAAATCCAAGTTCTTCTCTTCTTCCTATATCCATTGGCTCATTCCAGCATCACATCGGCGTCTTCCAGAGAACCTACAAGGCTGAAACTTGGCACTGTGATTACCTACCATGTCCTTGGAAAGATAGGTTCTCTCTTTCCTACGTTTGAATGTCTGGTTGCTATCGCCTCGAACAAAACACCTACGATGGATTAGGGTCTTTGTGAGGATTTTAATTGCACAAACCTCCCTTTATAATAACAATACATTCATTTTACATATATTAACTCCAAAGCCATCACTCATTCAAAAAAAAAAATCAGAACACAGCAAAACAAAAGTCATCAGCGCTCACGGTTGTAATAACCATAAACAAAAAATTATAATCCCCACTCCGTTTTCCCACAAGTTCCATGAATTGGATCAGAAGAGCACCAGCCACTGTAGAGCATTTTTAACAAACGTAATTTGACAAAGACACCATTTTGAGATTTTACTCTCTCTCTCTTTATTGCAAAACATGTCCTGACAGTTTATGGGCAGGTATGTTGCCCTGTTTTAATCACCGTACATTGGAGTAAAGGCACAGCTCATGAGAAAAACACCGGCACTCGCTTTAATGAAAATCTAAACAGTTCAGGCTGCACACGCTTTAAAGGAATGCTGGAAAGGCAGTGGCCAAACACAGGAAATCCACAACGCAGACGGTTTACATTCACAGAACGCAAAGATTTAAGCAGTAAAGCAGTGGACACACAAAGGAACACACACTTCTCACTCAACATCTGGATCACTTGGCATGATATATCCAAGAATCTCAATGCCATTCAGAAACACCAGGTGCAGAAGTGTCTCTCACCCTTAAAGAAACCGAAGAGAGGCTTAATAATGTCCATCTTAATAAAATCCCGAATTCCCTGAGTATTCGCAGCTCATGGTCGCAGCACTTGGGGATTATGCATGAAAATCTCTCGAAATGCAGCAGTTTAGTACAAAATGGTCAAAAAGCACAAGTGTGATTAATGTAAACAGAGTAAAATGCTTTAAAAAAAAAAATAAGAGTGATTTCCCCGGTACAGCAGTGTTTGCAGGACTGTAAACGGCAGTCTTGCTGAGAGTTTGTGAGATTAGCTCAACGTTTCGTAACGCTGGTCGACACATTTTAACAATTTTCTACCCAAACTGGCCATTTTACAAGCCAAACATTGTGACTCAGACGAGGTACTGGGAGTTGTCGCTGTGTGCCAGAGGGCTTTTTCTCCAAAGAACCAAAACCACATCAGATGTAGTGGGACAGATGAGTCACTGGGTAATTCAATGTTACTCTCTTTCTTTAAATGCAGAAAAAAAACGTTTCTCCAACAAACAGCTTTGCAGCGTGCAGTCTCTTCCTCGAACATTAACAGACAATTACAAAAACATTCACTGTGAATGTGTTCCATAAAAATAGATGTACACGTACGTTATCTTAATAAACAATACAAATAAATCACACATCAATGAATAAAAAAAAATACATTACAGCAAATATTGCAGGATTTGGTGTGCGGTAGTACGTCATGTATGCTACATGACAAAAAATATATGGGCTACCCTTTAAAATTACTTGCAATTGTAGCATCAGCATCCAATATTTGATATAATCTCAAACTATGGCGCACGGGACTTGATGCAACCGAACTTGTCTGAACTTGTCTGAATTATATTAGACCTTATTTGCGTTCCTTTTCCCGGCTATGCCTGTAGATGGCGCACTTTACTGGTTAGGTGGTTTACACTGAACTGTATTTCTCCGGTTTGTCGTTTAAGCCATTTTGTAAAAATGAGCAGCCCAGACAGGAAGAGAGGACAGTAATTGGATCTTTTAAATTGTAGGGCCCTGCGAGTCCGAAAGTTTGCTTACCCTTGATCTAGTGAGAGGTCCATACAGTCATGACTTAATTTAGAGAAACAGCAGTAGATTTGGGTTGAACTGGAATGCCGATTGCGAGTCAGGTCTCATTGCCCAATATCAGAATCCATAAATATTTGACTACCTGAAGAGACGTTCCAGTCTAAAAGAGCTCGATTATATTCCATATTAAACATCATATATTAGGAACTGATCTCCAAATACGCCAAACTGTGATAAAGCTCAGTGTACCTCAAGAAATCTCAGATCGTGCCAATTTATTTTACGAGAACGAACTCTGTCCCATTTTTCTCCCGAGTGTCAGCATTCCTATTGCACCACTCCTATTACACAACAGTACCCCTCACACACAATTAAGCACAGCCAGTCCTCCCAGTTGACGCCCATCTCAGCTATTGACACCACTAAAGTTAGGTCTCCCACAATGGTGGACTTGCACAACGTTGCGTTGCGCCACTCGAATACCCTCTGTGTACGATTTCACCTCACACTTACAACATTTCTTTTTTTTGCTTGTTCTCGGACGCTGAACGCCATCGTGCAGACCATCTCTGAACAATACTGTTTAGTACCCGACCCAATTCCACCAGAACAACTCATCAGTAACTTGTTATTGTAATTTACATATAATGACTTGAGCTTAAAAACTTGGCCAGGTTAATTTTTTTCAGGAAGAAGCAAGGTGCGTTTGTGAAATTTCTTTTCCTGTCAAATTTCTTTTGTTAAAATAACAGCCTTCTAGTAAAGAAACTACCAAACTCCCTCAGTTGGTTCTGTGACCGGCGCTACAAATTCGAACCCGAATAACCTGTTCAGACCATAAAATCTACATAAAATAATTACACAACACAGCACACATTCCTCTTACGCTTGCCAATCTATGTACAATATGCGAACCAGCATTCAGTAACATGAACTGATTGTAACCTGGCTGTACAACAAATTTAAGGGCACTATTAATGAGGGCTGAAGCAAAAGAATTCAATTTTTTTTTTTTTTACCTACACGCATCTGTTACAAATCAAATGTAAATAAATGCACACTGGATACATATTCACATCCGATTTCTGACTTCCTGTTGACCTGACACAGACATGCAAAAGGCTCCAAACATTGTCCTTAAAATGTCCAGGTGTGTCTGAGATCAAACGTAAAAATGTTCTCTCTTTTGTTAAAATCCCATCCTGTTGAGGGCATGATAGAGATTTTGTTTCACTTATATCTAAGGATCTGAATCCGAATAGCAGGTTTGCTTTGTTTTCACTTTCATTGTGGTGAAAGTTTTCAAAATACGAAAACAACGGCTCAGTTTTAGTCTTGTGATGTTGCAACGGATTTCATTATGTCCAAAAAAGCTATTCAATGCACAGTGGAAGTTTCTTATTATACAGACGTACAGAAAAGCTCAAATATTATAGGCACTCTGGTATTTTTAAATTTTTAAGGCTGAAGCAACTACTAAAAGATGTAGTTAGCGTTTGATGTGTATTTTCTTATTACATTTACATTTGGTCATTTATTCAAAGCAACTTACAAGTATCCCAATTTTATAGTTGGGGTCAGAACATGTGGCTACATACAGAACCCTGTTCTAGATGTAATCCTTTGAGTAAGAGTGGTAGCTCAGTGGTTAGGTTGTTGGGCTATCAATCTAAAGGTTGTGGGTTTAGATCCCAGGTCTACTAAAGTTATCACTGTGGGTCATTGAGCAAGACCCTTAACCCTCATGGCTCCAGGATAGCTATATGACCCTGTGTTCTGACCCCAAACAAGTTGGGAAACATGCAAGTCACTTTGGATAAAAGCATCTGTAAAATGACAAAATGTAAATGTTACAACGGAGAAATGAAAATTAAGATTCTTGCTCAACGAACCCAAATGGGTAACTTTATTGGAGCTGGGATTTGAACCCACAACCGTTAGATTGCTAGCTCAAAACGATAACCACCAAGATACCTCAGCCACATTATGTATATTGAGCAAACTCTGTTACTTGAATGCAGTCTTGGTAAAAAACCCTCTTGGTCCATCCGTATTATGTAAGACCTCTAGTCTGCAGCTCTTTGAGAGAGTCCAACACCATTCCTCATATTTCACTGCAGTTCCTCAAGTTGTTCAACAGTTCTGGTCTTTTTTTAATGACATGGACTGCTTGGGGTTTGGTAACCTGCACTTCACAAGTGTTCTGGAGAGTACCAGTTCAAAAAAGGAAAAGAATATATATATATTTATATTATATATACACATCATTTTAGATGTTTCTGAAGATACCAATGGATCAGAGCCAGATTTTTGCCCAATTTGTTTTGCTTCTCTTAGAGGGAAAACTCCCATCATGGTTCATCTTCTCCATTTAAAGATGTAAGATCCTCATAATGCCATCTTATCCGTGTACGGAGGGGCCTTGTCTGAATCTATACGGCCATTAAGGTGCCTGTTGCTGAGTGATGTGGCATTTTTATTTTGCCTCCTTGACAAAATCTTTTGGGTTTGTTCATGGCATCTCTTCCCGACTAGGTAGAGAATCTCAAACAAAGACAGGAGGACACACACCAGGCTGGTGATCACCATGAAAATTGTGAAGATCCGTTTCTCAGTGGGTCTTGAGATGAAGCAGTCCACCACATTGGGGCAGGGATGCTCTTTACACTTGACGAGTGGTGGAAAGTCATAGCCGTCATACATATAGTAAAGCAGGTACACGAACACCCCATCTACACCCATCTTAAAGATCAGAGACAGCACATAGGTCCACCAGAGACCACCACGCTTCTTGCCGGTGTTCTGGTAGAGACGAGGGCAAGTGTCACCATACTTGGCCAGGTGCTTGCGCTCGCGTTCTTCTCGGTAAGCCACGTGAAGCACCACCATTAGTGAGGGGCAGGTCACGAAGATCAGCTGTAGGGCCCAGAGGCGCACGTGAGAGATGGGGAAGAAGTAGTCATAGCAGACGTTGTGGCAGCCCGGTTGAGCAGTGTTGCACACAAAGTCCTTTTGTTCGTCTCCCCAGACTTTCTCAGTTGCCACCACAAACACCATCACGCGAAACAGGAAGACCACTGAGAGCCAGATGCGTCCAAATGCTGTCGAATACTTGTTGACCCCGCTCAGGAGGCCCTGGAGGAACGCCCAGTTCATGGCGTTTATGAGATCTCCGGGAGATCACGAGGAATATGCCTGGGAACTTCTTTGAGGGGATGGTCTTAATTAAGTAGACCGATGACCTGCAAACAAAGTAAGGAGATATCATATGATCAGAAGGTTACTAAATATGTTTCAGATCCTAAATTTGAGCGTGTACCTGACTTCAGAACCAATTATCTTAGGATTTAAAGTGATTTTGACACTAATTTGGCAAGGAACCTGTGATGAACACCTGACCATCAAACACCATGCGTATCTCCATGGTCTTCTACTTTGAAGTTAACTTCTGAGAACATTTTACAAAATTTGAGATTAGATGTGATTGAGTTTGAGCCTCTGAATCCTTGGACAAATAAAATCCCACCCCAAATTTGTTTACAGGAGCTTACAGACTCCAATGATTGGGTAATGTCTCTGTCACATATGTCCCTCTAAAGTCATTAAAAAAAAGTAAAAGACATAAAGAGTGAAATCAGTTCTTTTGTTGTAACATGTCCTAGCAGGTGTGGACGATCACACCTAACTGATGTTTGTAACCTTGGTAATGACTCATAAAGCGACAATCTACATATTGTTTTAGATGGCACGCGATCAATAAAGAACCTTCCTTAATGACTTTCTACAAAATTTTGGACTGGAGGAATATTCACCCAGAAGAGCAGATGTGCGATTAAACACTGATTCTGGATCACTGTTTCTGGCACACAGTCTCTGTTCTGTCTTATCCCAAAGGTGTTCGATGGGGTTAAGGTCAGGTTTCAGTCATTTACACACCAATCTATGTCTTTATGGACCTTGCATTGTGTCCAGTCATGTTGCAACAGAAAAGGGCCTTCCCCAAACTGTTATAGGATTACAGTAGTATGAAATGTTTAATGAAAACTGTTTAATGTTATACCCCGTGCCAATGGAACTTAAACATAGACACACGTATATAAAGACCCTTTCCAAAGAATTTGAATATTATGAAAAAGTTGTTTAATTTCCACAAATCCATTCAAAAAGTTAAACTTTCATAGATTATAGAGTCAGGGTCAACAATTTAAACAATTTCAAGTATTTTTTTTTGTTTATTTTTACATAATAAACTTCCAGGTCATAAAACCCACGAAAAATTGAACTCAAAATATTTAAAAAGTGTGGAAAAATAACCCCAAATTTCACAGGGTAAGACTAATCATCTATCTACTAAACAGTAGGTAAGAAGCCTTGCCCATGCTGCCAGAAGCACCAGAACCTGGTTTGATGCCCATGCCATCACAGTTCTTGACTGGCCAGCCAACTCGCCGGATCCAAACCCAGTTGAGAATCTATTGGGTATTGTCAGGAGGAAAATGAGGGGCACCAGACCCAACAACAAAGAAGAGCTGACGGCAAGCATCAAGAAAATCTGGGCATCCATAACTTCCAGGCACTATGATGGCATGGGCATCAAAACAGGTTTTTGTGCTTCTGGCGGCATGGGCGGTATGGCATCTCCATACAGATCCTCAGCAGAAGGAATCATGAAGTCCTCTAAAACATTCTGGTAGACCGTTTCAGTGAGCTTGGATTCAAGAAAGCAGTGTTTACCAACATTGTCCCTAAAATCATGACTGACCATTCACACTGGACCTCAAGCAGTTTGGATTCTGTTCCTCACCTTTACTGTTTAGTAAATGATTAGTGTGTTACACTCAGTTTAAAACATTCCTGCAAAATTTGGGCTGATTTCTACACAGTATTATAATTTTTGAAATTTTGGTTTGCGTAGGTTTTATGAGCTGGAAGCCCAAATTATGCAAAAATGCACAAATAAATCCTTGAAATTGTTTAAATTGTGGGCCCTGAATCTA